>QFEF01000161.1:0-15086 GCA_003316035.1 Neoboletus subvelutipes
GATTTAGGTGAAGGCTTTTTATCAGCGAGAGCCGTATCAGTGACCTGTGATGAGGGTATGTATATGATCCCGCAGACCAGACCAGCTACAAGAACTCCCTGTAGGGTTCACACCAGTGCTTGCTCGTTCCGATTCTTGTCCCATTCATATCAAAGTTGGGATTCGATAAGTAACACTGACAGGCTTTTTGGACCATCTGGGTAGGCGCAACTGGCGCTGCAACCGTGATTCCTCCCAATCTGACTGATGGTACTGCTGAGAGAAATCGGGCGCAAGATCATGTCGTGAGCTGGCCACCAATTTTGCGGGGCACTTAAGACGCGCGTGCGGAGGCCTAACCCTACTCACTGCGGCTCATCCACTATTGCCCCGAGCACTACCGAGATGGATAATAAGATGTTATCGGTATCCTCGAGGCCGTCATGTCCAGCCTCATTGATGAGGCAGAAGCAGCGTAGACAACTCAGAAAAAAACCCGTCGTTTAAAAAGAGTTCCTCGACCTATCCACGATGAACATGAACGCGACCTGACTGGCTCCACGTGAGTGCGGGTTGCTGCGTCACGTTATAACCTGAGAAGGATAGCTGTATGAGCGGGGCACCCGCTGATGTGTCGTTTGCATTTACAAAGAAACGTGCCGGTACGTCAGATCTCCGCTCTGAGAGACCCCCGAATCCTAGATCTGGAAGACAGATAGAGATACCCGAGCCGTTGCTACGTCCGTCTACGCCGGAGGGCGGTCCATCGAGGAAGTGGACAAGACGGCCTACGATCTGGCGCATGTATCTGGTGTGAACCTTGTTGCTCGTGTCCACCTTGCGGGGGAATGGATTACAGCCAATCGTATGTCCCAAAAATGAAAGTTGGCGAAAATCGGCCAGAGGCAAGCAAGCACTTTTGAAAAGCCGACGCCGTCGGGTATATCCTACTGGGAGGAAAATCTTGATCGAGAACGCAGCATCGCCGACCATGTGGGCCATTTTTGCCGTTTGCAGGACGTAGAACGAGTTCTGTAGTACGAGGAAGAGGACGTGCTAATCAGTGACTGGGGGAGTAGTTCGCAGCTGTTCCACATATGTGAATAGGAATGTACGTATGTAGTACATTCATCTCCCGTCTTGTGGAGAACATTCTTCTGGAGTATGACCGCTCGCCGTCCGAGAGCGTCCAGGGGTGCGCGTGCGTTTTGTGCGCGGTATGTCACGAGTATGTTGATCCGGATTGTACGCTCGTCGTGAACCGAGTCCTGCAGTCGAGATACGACGAGCACTCAGGCCTTCAGGCCTCAGGTTCACACGTCGCAGAGCATTGGGAACGAGGAAAGGCTTTGCCAATGTTGAGGTCCAATGGGGTCACCCGGCTGGAATCCGAATAAGAACAAATACTGAAGACACGAGGCACATGCGTGAACAGACCCATAGTATGATAGTATGATATAGAGAACAAGGGAACGGGCTTGTGGAGCAAACTTGCGTAACACGAGTTAGCCGAAACACCTCGTCCTCTTACACGTCGGTTTGTAAAAATTGTACGATCGATGTCTTTTTTGGCAATTATGTAGCCAGTATTTAGATTATGTGCCTGTCTTCGATTCCGGCATTATTGCTGAAAACAATTCAAAAATCTACACCAAGGACATTGGGGTTAGAGCATATCATGTACACCATCTGAGTATTGTGACGCTATGCCAGCACCCGTGGGTGTATCATCTATGCTAAATCTCTACATTAGACCCGGAATAAACCATACCTTCATATTGTTGCCCGAATATAGATTGGGTATCCCCTACCCAATCTTGACGAATAGTTGACGAGGATGTACAATGTATATATGGCCCAGATATACGTTGAATACTTGATGGGACCATACAATGCATGCGCAGCTCGACATGTTGGTCTATGTATTGGTCATATGTACAGGATACATTGTTGTAGTTTAGGAGTTGGGTACTTCTGCAGATATACACTGCACAATTCCACCAATATTAGCCACACAATTGTTGAGTCATATGCTTTCGGATCATTGGTTGTATGAAGCTTCAAGCTCTCGCCTGCATCCATGTTGGATAAAATGGTAAAATCACGGAGAGTTGTGTTAAATGGGTATAAAGGGACAGCGCAGTAATAGAGACAGTGGGGTGGAAATGAGCGAATCTACCACATTAACCCATGCTTGATGGTATTCTGCCATGGAGGGTTCACGGCTGACAGCCTTGTTGCTCTCCTACGGCCAGGACAGTCCAGGAGATCAGCCTGAAAGATCTGTACCATGATACTGTAAATTGTGTGAATTTGTCAACTTGACAGAAGTCGGGTGAGTGCTTGACCTACCCAGTAACTTCCTGTTTGAATTCCTCCTTCGTACTGGCTTCCTTGCAAGCTGTTTCACGCAGGACATTGAGCATGTAATCAACGTAGTTCCAGAACTTGTTGTTGGTGAAGACCATGGCCTTGCCATGGAGTCCGAATCCGGAGTCGTCCTCGCCAAGCTCATTGGTCTCTTGCTCGGGGTCCTCACCATTAGGAATGCCATTGGCATCGGCATCGTCACCAGTGTCAGCATCAGCGCCAGGATCGGCACTTCCAGTATCATCCAGCCCATTTCCTGTTGAGCCAAGGGTAGGGTCTAGAGAACCATCAGTATTGTTGAAGCTGGAGGTGCCAGCTGCTACATTGTTCCGGGTTGACTCGGGGTCTTGCTCAGTAGCCACTGTACCACAGCTGCTAGTGCAAAAGAGTTCCTCTGTTAGGCTCTGGATGTTGATGCCGAGCTTCTCTAGTTTCCTCTTCACATCTACCTTAAGCATAGGTATGATGCTGGGCATGAAGCAAACTTGAAGAGGGATGCTTTTGAGATCACCAGTACTGATGAGGAAGATCCGGAGGCAGCGGTGCTGAAGTGTGTACAGATGCATTAGTACCCTGTTGAGTTTCACTTGAATTTACTTACAAGAAAAGCGAGTCTATTCCAGTGTGCAGCATCCACCTCCATTCCGGAACTGAGCCATGCCAATGACTTTGTGACATCGATAATGCATGTCTTCTTGGAGATGGACAAGGTTAACTAGTTAGGTAACATCATTAGATAACCCGGCAACTGAACTAAGAGATTGCCTGTTCGTGCATACCTGCGTCTTCAAATGAGAGCGAATGGTCGCGAGCAATCTAGACACAGTCGCACGGAGGGTGGCCTTGAGCTCGGAGTCCTCGGAAATGCCTGCCGGAATCTTGAACACGTCTTGGTGCTCAAATATGAAATCCTAGTCAACATCCGGTCGACGAGCAGGTTAGTGATTGGACTTGAGTCAGTGAAGAAACATACCATGATATGGCGCTGTGTGTCTGTCACATACGCAGTAAGGTTCGGAGAAAGTAAACAAGCCAAGAGGTGATTATGAAGGGCAATCTGTTGAAGAATCAGTCAGTCGGGGTCAATCAATAGATACTGCGAGGGCATAAATACTTCGAAGTCCTTCGAAGTTAAGGTCTCAAGGAGCAACTTAGACTCGTTAGCCTGATTATTACTCTCATACTTGAGGAGCGAAGCTTTCATATTGACAAGCATAAAGTACACATCGCCAGACTGACAGTATCGGTGAGGTGAGACTCGGAGGATGATGCAATTACAACAAAATGCGACCTGCCTCAATGAAATTAAAGAGTTTATTCTCAGGGATTTCAAGCTCATTGCACAAGTCCTTGGCATATGTCTTGAGTCATTTTATGCGCTGAGGACTGAGTTGTGCAGAGCTGGGGTTGCCGCAATCCTCAGAGTTCCTTCAGCGGCGAACACCTGCGGATATGGATTCATCAATCTCTGAGAATGAGTCTGAACCAGCACGTTGACGAGGTTGAGAACTAGGTGGTGGTTCAGATCCAAAGCCAGCACTGAGAACTGAAGTGCTTGCAGAACCACGCTGTCCTGTGCTCGACTGATGCCTGCTGACACTCGAGGCAGGTGCTGAAGTTCTTGAGCATGTGCTGGAGGAAGTAGGGTGAGAAGCTGGAGAATGACCAGTAGAGCCAGAGGCTGTTCACAACTGGTATTGCCGGAACATCGTGACTGGAGGTTCTGAGGAACAAACACTTGGGCATGGTTTTAAGCAAAACAAAATCATTTCTAATTTTACGTATATGGCTTGTCACACAGCAGATGGACGCCTCGTTTTAAAGAGCATTTACAAGGCTAAGTTGTATTACTATGTGGTGCAGGCTGTGAACTATAGTAAACTTGTTGCCCGCTGTTCGCAGTGAAATGAGCACCATGTTGTTGCTCCGTGGTATAAGACTGCACATGATACCTGAAATGCCCATGAGCTACAGGCCCAGGATGATAATAGGTTGCTGGCACAGACAGAACTGTTTGGGGCTGTGCAGAGACCACTGAGTTGAACTGGTGTATCATGGGTTCAGGGAGTGGGGTCATCTGAGTCGTTGGGTAAGGGTACTACAAGTGATGAGAATTGAGGAATATTGTCTAAATGGGATACTTACATAGTACACTGAGTTCAGTTGGGTGGCTGGTGTATGATGTGGAAGTGGCAGTGGAATGCTAGACGCTGCGAGTGGAGTGCAAGCCATAGGTGGTGTCATAGAAGGGGTGGAGAGAGGGATTGGGCCACTAAACGGCGATGCGGCAGACTGGAGGTCCAAAATAGGATGGGGGTGTGATGGCCGAACACTAGACGCCATGGATGGAGTGTAAGCCACAGATGTGATCAAACAAGGAATCTGGCCATTAGATGAAGTGTTGGTTTGAAGGGGGGTCGAGGAGGATGGTGCAGAAACTGCCCATGGGTTGGACTGACACATTGCAACTGTTGTGTTTGTCTGCTTCTGCTTCTGCTTCTGCTTCTGCTTCTGCTTCTGCTTTGATGATTGATCAAATGCAGGAGGGCCCAAAGTGATGTCATCTAAACCCGTATTCACAGGCTCAGGACTGGATGTGTGCTGGGTTTTCTTCTGTTGGATTTGCTGAGTTGCTAGCTTGTGAACCTTCTCAACATCCTTGGCTGCAACATGTAGAGGAGTTTTTTGTAAGAATGCAGGCAACGCGGTGTGAATAAACGTGTAATTGTGAATAGAGAACGTATTGAGAAAATAATCTGGGGTATCCTCATGATGGATTACAGCTTTTGTTCACGTTGTTGAGACCCTTTCTTGCCGCACGGTACAACGTGAGAGTGCTATGCACTTCGAGTCTGTACAGTTGTGCTGTAGATTAACAGCACATATAACGTCCTCGTATTTCAGATCAGGATATTTTACAAGACAGGAAGGGTATCAGTAGGCTCACTGAACAAGGTATGACAACCTTTTGGTTGGTCAAGCACAGCCTTGGGACGTGGAGACTGGGGTGCAACGTCAGCTCAAAATTGAATAGTTGAATAGCAACATGCGTGACGGTGCAATGCTGGGCATCATCAACCAGGATCTTGAGCACACGCCCGATGGAGAATTCTGAGTTTGGTGATGGATAAGCAAGAATAACATGGCCCATGAGCTTAACTTTGTCCCCATGTTTCACTATCAACACATCACCTCGGAAAAACTTGTGGTCCGGATGGTGCCCTGGAATTGGCGGGATGGTGCTAATTTTGGCACACTCAGTGTTCCCCCATGGGATGGCCTCTGAAAGCTGTGAGCCCACTCGCAAATTTTCATTCCTTATAGTGGAAGCCGCCCAGATGATATGACCTGTTCCTGAAGACAACCATTAATAGTATGCCTGGTATTACATGATGCCAGTTACCTGCAACGTCTATAGACTCGTCCTTAAATTCGTCAAAATTGATCCCAAGTAGGCGTGCTTGTGCTCGATGATTGGAAAGGAAGTTCAATACAAACGGACCAGCGTGGATCCACTTTTGTAGATCTTTCTCATATCAGAAACCCCCAGTGACAATGTGCTTGAGAATGTCAAACCACCCAAATGTCCGACACATATCGTGGCTTGGTCCTTGATGGCTACTGTGTATACATGTTAGCCGGAAGACATGGTTAAACGACTCATATCGCTCTGTGGAGAAAATGATTGCAGGCCCAATCGGCGGATATAAGCTGGAAGATGGACGAGAAAGTGGAATTTCGGCTTTGTGATGATGATACTGGGGGCACAAATGGTGGTCACATTAAGGAAGTCTTTGATGGTTCGAGAAAGCTGCACCTGTTGAACTTTGGTTAGGATGTTAGATGGTGAACATTCCATAGGTAAACACATGAGATAAACTTCAATGTCCTCAATTGTGGTGTGCCAGATGAGAACGACAAGCTCTCCGATTGTTGTCCATCCGTCTATGACTGTCTGGGGCACCATATTGTGTATAACAAATGGCATCACTTGTGTGAGGCTCTTGAAGTGCTTTCCAATCAGTGCACCCCTATAATGGCAGACATAGTCTGTGTTTAGGCTAGGTGCATTGAGCGCATCACATTTGATTGAATCCAAACGACTCTGAAAGAGATCAAGTAACTTTGCCTTTTCTATAAGGTGCATAGTTTGCGCCCAGAAGTACTTAACCACCCCAAGTAGAATAGTATGAAGGATTTCCGTCGGAGTATCCAAGTGTATGTTCATGCCTGAGTGCAGAAACCGTTGAGGGATAATGAGACAACCATGAAAACATACCATCCATGCCCAGAAGTGGGTTTATCATATCCTCTAAACTGCGGCCACCAAGAAGTTCATTAAGTTCCTTCTCCAACGTAGCTTTCACTTCATGTTCTTGCATAACGGGACCACCTGATCCTCGTTTGCGAAGCCACTTGCCCATTTCCACAACCGTATTCAGTATTTTCAGAGAAAGCGAATTGCGAACACCCATAATTGAAAGTGATGCTTGAATTTTCATCGCTGCTCCCGGCAACAACGCATTATCGAACTGGTTCTTGATGGCCTGTCTGGTTTCATCCGGGGTGCGAGGTGTGCCCGGCTACCGGTATAGATTAGACTCAAGTAAATAACAGAACTGATAATCACCCAACCTCAAATAAGCTGTTATAACCTACTTCGGATCCCTTGTACTCTTTTGTCCCCCCAACAAGGCACGTCCAACAGTAATGGTTGGAGCCAAGACCGGCTTGACTACATTCCTCGGCCTGCATGGGATTATCACTGGCGAGAAATAGTCCATAGGGAACGAGCATTACTTCCTCCTGATCACGGCAGTCCCAAGTGACGATGCCTGATGCACTCGCCTTCCTAGCTTGATGAGTGAGTTCGGACTTTGTATCAAATAAACCAGACGTACAATATCGATTGCTTCATGGCATACATCAATTCCATAGGGGACGCATGTGGTGATGATGTGACAAACCGCACAAAGAATTCACGTTCCAGCATCTCGTGCAGTAGATTGGCATTTGACATGTATATTACAAAATGCTTGTTCCACTGTTTCAAGATGTTTCCGGATACATCATCCATGAAGATAATGAGTGGCACGGCATAAACCATATGACCATCTGATTTTTGGTGCCATGGGTTGGGTTCTAATGAGGCATGCTTCTTCGATGATTCAGTTAGACCACACACAAGTTCGGATGGATGTAACTCATCATACGGCGTCTTGAACATTGAGGTCGGGATGATCTCCCTTTCATCGCTGATAATAAACCCAGCTTAAATATAGTCAGCCTTCTACAGAAAATATTCCCAAGTTAATTGACTCACATTGGTGTGCACAGCTGACCGCCCAAGAGCAAAAAGCTCTTTCATGCCAGTCGGTGTCCATTCACCGGGGCCTTTGGGCACAGCCATGGAAGTGTTGCGAGGGCTGGAAAGAAAAAAATGTTGAGGTATGAAATACCCTCCAGAAGACTCCTGTAACAATTCATCGACAAAGTATATGTTATCATTGACCCGAGCGGCAGGTGGAGAGGGTAACTCAAGCAACATTTTCTTGCCATTAAACACTTGTGACATCTCTTTGCCACCATCCTCTGGGAAGTCTTGCATTGCGAGTTGTGTAAGAGGGCTTGCATAATCCTAAAGTACAGAACATAAAATTAGCCCCCAAGTTTGGATGGAATTATCACGGACAACTCACCTTCGCAATTGCTTGTGCAATGTCATTCATGTAGAAAACATTGCTGAGAGGTGAGATAACCCTGTTCGTTGGGTCGCCGGCCATTTTCTTCACCTCCTTGTCGCAACACTGTAGTGAATATAAGGATGGCACGTTGTGTGCACCAAGTTCCTTGGCCCAATCAAGGACGGCCCTCTTTTGCAGTCGAGAGAACCGCAGCCTTGGAGAACTGAATAATAACGAAGTAAGAAAGTGCTATTATGAACGGGGAGAAATCGGTCAGTAATATTCATAGAGACAGTGAGTTGACCTACCTCTTTCGTTGGCCAAGGGTATGTTGGGCTATCAGGGGACAGTTTCGAATTTTTGTCAGGTTGATCATCTGAAATGTCCGGTCTCAGAAACATTGGAAAACATCCATTCTGGATCCAGAAACACTCACCAGGAAGCTCAATACCGAAATCAGACTCTGTGTCATCATCATTCGGGAGTGTGGTGGGCAGGGACATTAGTGTGGAGAAAAGCGTCTCGCCAGAGGTAAGAGCGTCTTGTAGCTCCCCAAACAGATCTCTTGTACCGTCAATCTTTTGTTGGTGGCTGGTCGATATAGCCTGCCAAAGTTCGTTCAGCAGTACCGGCTGAACACCTTCATGATCATGCATTTCTGGAGGAACCCTGGCAGCCACTTCTTATATCACAGACATTGGCATACTTTTGTCAGGGATGCCTCCTATCCACTGAGGGTCGTCGACATCAGTGTCCATCGAGTCGGGATTCTCAAGGGTATGCGAAGGGCCAGGGAGGTCAGGATGCGGAGTTGGTGTAGGTGTAGGTGTAGGCGTAAGCTCCTCTGTGAGATAGCCTGATAATGTTGTCCGACTGCTTGTATAGACCTTGAAATAGCGCTGATGGCTAAGTGATGCTTGATGACTTTTGAGGTGCTTCAGACTGAATTCACAATATCGGCCTTGTGCTTTCGGACAGATCAAACAGCTTACTATCCGAGCAGACTCACTGCCCACATATTTAAATACTGGTACCGAGGTGAGCATTTGTTAGACAGCAATAAAAATATGCACCTTTTCCATCAACGAGGGCCATTGGAGACACTTTCATTGTACGTTGCGACAAAACTGCACACAGAATGATCAGACAATCAATGAGTCAGACATTGGATTGAAACGCCTTCACCTTGTGTCACGTGGAAGTTGCGCCGCACCAGCGTGCATTCATCTTTGACAAAACCACATTCTCACTCGCAGTCTCAAGCAAAATGACGGAGTTGCTTGACAGTCAAGCCTTGGTTTGTCCCGATGTTGAATATGTTGGGAATGACCAGGCATTTCTCCAGCCATTGCTTCTCACCATATGCTTTTCTGGCCCGCTTCCTCGACATCTCATTCACAGACACATCGTGCTGTTCTGTCCTCCTTTTCCATTGTCCCATGCTTACTTACATATTTTAGGATCCTGTCAAAATTACCGTCTCTTTGCCCAAAGAGTATCTTCAATTTACGACACCGGTTATACGTTGTAGGAGCTTCCAGCTCCCTACATTCACATCTCTCCTTTTTCTTTCTTTCTAGGTGCCATTCGGTCATCTCCATCATGTCCCGTGTCCGTCAAGCCCAATCCGAGGTGAACAATTTTAATCCGTACGTATCCGTTTGCATCGTGTCTATCTGTATGACCAGTCTGGAGTCCATAATGAACCAGACCACGCCAATCTTCCTCCATTCAACCCTTCATACGCTGATTTCGTCATAACACTATTTTTATCTTACCATAAACGCCGTTCACACCTTTCTTTCGTCTTACCGTTCGTTACATGCTGCCATTGCCACATTAGACCTAAATAGGCTATATCTCCCCAGTAACTTAGTTACCAAGTCTTGGGTATACCCGGACTATAAAAAGTTTGTATCAGGATTGGAAAATATCATCTTGTGCACTCAGCCTCGATCCTTAGCGTAAAAACGTTCTCGCCACCGTTCTAGTTGTCTTCATTGTCGGTCCTCATCCTTGACCGACCCCTACTTGTGTTCCAGTATCTGGTCCTCGTCCTTGACCAGTCCTATCCACTTTCCTTCGTTCCGACCCTCGTCCTTGGTCGGATTAACAACCTCTCGAAGTTCAGTCCACTCCGGACTGACCCATCACATTTGCTCTACTTTCCAGACTCTTACCGGACTAGTTCTACTTGTTCAGGTCAGTCATAGCCCCCCCTTCCATACTAACATCCCGCAACAGAACCCCTTGGGACGAGTTTACTCGCCCTTTCTACCTATTTACTAAAGAGGTCTTTGACCTTGACCACTGTTTCTACATCGCGTGAAGTGTAAAAGGAAAGACATGTCGCGTTAGATATAAAAGGAAAAGACATGTTGCGTTAGATATAAAAGGAAAAGACACGTTGCATACCAAAAGAAGAAGACACATTGCGTAATGTGAAATAAGGAGCTGTGGGCACAGCAAGACTACATAAGGAATGAACTGAGGCCAGTGAGTCATGATGGTGGAAACACGAGTCATATGCAAGAGAATATGACTTAGAAGTATAAGATCTGCAGTAAGATGAAAGAAGTCCGGGGAAGAGGCTGGAATGAGAGAAGTCCGTGAAGTAATCAAGGCGAGAACAGTGAGGAGTCCAGAATACCTTCCCATACCTCCTGTGGGATATCCAGGTCTGGGAGGATGTCGTCCCAGAGGGAATCGGGTATCGGAGCAGATACCGATAGGTCTGGTGATGCCATAGGCGAGAGAAAAATGGTACCCCCAGAACACTTGTAACACATACCTCCTGAGGTATGTTGAGGTCAGGAAGGATATCTTCCCAGAGCAAGTCCGGTATAGGAGCTGATGTCAAGAGATCGGGTGAGTTCATAGGAGAGAGAAGAATGTCCCCCCCTAGGATACTTGTAACAAGAACCTCTTGGGATGAGTTTACTTGCCCTTTCTACTTATTTACAAAAGAGGTCTTTGATCTGACCACCATTTCTACAATGTCATGGTTGGTGATATCCCAGGTGGAGGGGTCAATGTCATCCTTGGTACAGTTCCAAGCTCTATGTCCAAGAGCGTTACATTTCCCACACCGGGCAGAAGGGCAGTGGTATTGGGAATGTCCTGGTGCAGTGGCTCTGCAAAAGGGGCAGATGTAGTGGAGACAATTTAGACAGATATGTCCCAGCTCTCAACATTGGAAACAGGTAACTCCCCTGAACTGGATGTGCGAAGGGTACTGATGGGATACCACAGAGGAGAGCGCCAGTATGGGATGGGGAGTACTACCACAGGGGAAGGGGAACTATCTGGAGTAATGGACTCAAGAGAAGGCATGGTTGGGGAGTTCTCAGGTATTCCTGGGAGGAGGTGACTGGGGGAGCCTCCCATGGTAGTGGATAGATTAAGGTGGGGGAGGTGGGGCATCCCAGCAGAGAAAAGGAAATTCTGCTATCTATGGAGAGTGGGGAAATGGGGGAGGGTTCAGGGGATACAGGGGTGGTAGCCATGATAGTATCTCCATCTTCTTGTTCCTCTGAAGAGTTGGAGTCAGATCCATTGGACTGGTACTCCTCAATCGTCCCCTTGGTGGGCAGGATGGAACTCCATCCGAGACAGCTGTTTCTTCGGAAGAAGTCCATGGGGTGGAGGTTGGAAGAGAAATACTCCTCTTGTTCATCAGCAGATAGGAGAAGGAGAATGGGATAGAGGAAATCTGTAAGGATGGGGCTGGGCAGTGATGCGAGGATGCTGTCAAAGCCCTCCTCTTCGAGGAGGTCCAAGGTGAGGTTTCGGGCTTCCATGATTGTTTGTTGGAAGGTGTTGACGGCAACATCATTTTGCATGGTGTATTGGAGGAAATTGGCGAAGACATGGGGACCTGCTGAGCACCAGGTGGCCCTGGTGAAAATGGACTGAATGGTACTATAGACTCAGTAGAGCCTAACAAGGAGGACAAGGGTGGTGTTTTTGGAGAAGAGGGGTGTTCTCTCGAAGATGTCAGTAGCATCTTGGTTTTGGAGAGCAGTGACATAGAGGGCATGGTGGGTGATAGCAGGGAGATGGTTGAGACAAGTGCAGAGAAGGGCGGTTCCATTGGTGAAGTTGTAGGACATGGAGGTTTGGGAGGAAAGGAATTCAGAGGGATTTCCTTGATTTATACTCTTTCAAGAGTTTCTGAGCATTCCCAAAATTCCCTTCAGGTTCCCAGGTATCTTCAGTGTTAGAATACCCTTTCCAATGTACTAGATATTGCCTCTGGTTATTGGTTCCACAGTGGTTTGTAATTTGTTCCATCTCATATTCCTCTTCTTCTATTAGTTCCGGTGGTGGTTTATTGAAATTTGGGCCATGTTTGGAAGTCTCCTGATAATATAGGAGTAGTGAGGCATGGAACATGTTATGGATCTTCCATTGTTTCAGTAAGGTTATTCAGAATGTGACCAGGGAGACTACTTTCAAGATTTTAAATGGTCTGATCCATTTAGAGGAGAGTTTCTGTGAAGGATTTCTCATTTTTGTGTCCAGCCAGACTTTGTCTCCAATCTTTCATGGTTTGAACTTTGAAATGATCCTTTCCTTCATTCATATTTGGGCTAGGGAATGCACAGCTTCGGCTTGTTTACATGCATCCTCAAGATGGGAGAGCTGAGTTTCTAATGCAGGTAGGAAGATAGTTCCTAAGGGTGGATAGGATCTTGGTTCATATCCCATAATTAAAAAGAATGGAGTCTTCCCAGTGGTGGAGTGTACTGCAGCGTTATGGGCAAATTCTGCTGTGGTGAGATACTTTAACCAATCTTCTGGTTTTCCTTCACAGAATATGCAGAGATAAGTCTCCAGTTCTTGATTATATCATTCGGTTTCTCCATCCGATTGGGGGTGGTAGGCGGTGGAGAGTGATATGTTGTATTTCAGCAGTCTGGCAAGTTCTCTTGCAAAGGCTGAGGCAAATTGTGGTCCTCGATCTGAGATCAGTCTGTCATGTAGACTGAATCTTTTGAAGACATGATCAAAGAAAAGCTTGGCTATTCCTGCCAAATCAATGGTTTTTGTACAGGGGGTGAGAATTACCCCCTTACTAAGGCCATGATTGACCATGACCATAACAGAATCACAGCCATCAGCAGGGGGGAGGTCAGTGACAAGGTCAATGGAGAGGTTCTGGAAGGGATGGGTACATTGCACTGCCAATGGGATGGAGGGAGAAAAGGTGGGGTGGGTCTGGACCTTGTTCACCTGACATATGGCACATCCAGCAACAAACCTGCAGACAAAGGTTGACAGACTGGACCACCAATAATCTTTTGACAGGAGGGCCACAGTGCAAACATAACCACCATGCCCTCCTTCAAGGGAGGTATGGACAGCCAGGACTAATTCCTGCTGGACATTGCCAGGGATGTACATCCAACCCTTGTAATACAATTTCCCATCAAGGAAGGCCCAGTCAGCAGCAGAGGATCTGCCAAAGAGGGGAACATCATTTTCCATCCCTTTAAGGGCATCCAAAACAAGGGGGTCCTCCACGGAGGAATCCTGGATCTTATTGGCCAAAGTGACATCAATGGCGTGGACTTGGTGGAAAAAGGCATCATTGGGTAATATCTGGATGTTGGCATTATCCTGAGAGGTGTTGATGGTGTTCCGCTGGGACAAGGCATCCACCGGTCCCACCTGGGATCCAGGAAGTGTGGTGTAGATAAGATCAAAATCTTGGAGAAACAAGAGCCAGCAGGTCTGTTGATGGGACAGCTTTTGCAGCTGCTTAAAATAAGTGAGGTTCTTATGGTCAGTAAAAACCATGACAGGGAAAGCAGATCCCAGTAGGTACTAGTGCCACTCCTCTAGTCCCCAGATAACAGTGAGGAGTTCATGATCAAATATATCATAGTTTCACTCTGTGGGGGCAAAAGTTTGAGAGAGATAGCTGCATGGCTTCAGATCCCCGTTATGGTCAGGTTGCATCAGGACTCCACTGGATGCCATCAAGGAAGCGTTGGTCATAATGGTGAAAGGTCAATCAGGATCAGGGAATGCCAAAACAGGTTGTCAGGTGAAGGCATCTTGAAGGAGTTGAAATACTGTCTGTTGCTTATCAGTCCATTCCCATGCTTGGTTCTTTTTTGTCAGATCTAGAAGAGGTCTTGCTAGATCTGAAAAAGAAGAGATAAACTTCCGATAGAAGTTGCAAAACCTGAGGAAGGATTGAACATCTTTCATGTTAACTGGGGGGGTCCATTCCTTAATGGCCTTCAGTTTGGCAAGGTCCATCTGGATGCCGTCCCTGCTAACAATCATTCCTAGGTATTCGACAGATGGGGCCATAAAGATGCATTTCTCCAATTTGAAATACATTTCATGTTCTTAGAAGTGTTGAAGGACCTTTTTGGTTTGTTCCTCATGGATGATTGGATCAGAAGAATGGATTAATAGGTCATCCATATAGATAATCAACCATCCCTTGGCGATGTAGTCGCCAAAAAGGTTGTCCATAAACGCTTGGAATGTTGCAGGAGAGTTATACATTCCAAAGAACATCACTGCCAGCTCAAAAAGTCCAAAGGGGGTAAGGAAAGTGGCTTTTCATCAATCTTCCAGTTTGATAAGGACATTGTTATACCTCCAATGAACATCAAATTTGGTGAAGATCAATGACCCCTTTAGCCTGTCAATGAGATCTGAGATCAGGGAGAGGGGGTAAGCATTCTTGATAGTATGGGTGTTGAGGTATCAGTAGTCTTGACAAGGCCTTAGCTTCCCATCCTTCTTCTGGATGAAAAAGAAGGGGGATGCTTGAGGAGATTTTGATGGAGTAATCTTCCCAATGGCAAGGTGTTCATCAATAAACTCCTTACATGCCGTCATTTCTGCAGGATTAAGCAGGTAGGCTTTAGCTCATTTTGGTATAAATGAGTCTTTTAGTTCAATGGCATGGTCATATGGTCAGGAGGGGGGGAGTTTCATTGTATCCTTTTTATTGAATATGTCCTCATACCCTAAATATGCTTCAGGTAAGTCTACCTTTTTGTTCCCTTCAGCTTGAGCAATTGTTGT
>QFEF01000164.1:0-22760 GCA_003316035.1 Neoboletus subvelutipes
GATCTCCAAGGAGTATGAGAGCAATGCAAGCTGCTCATCCTCAACACTGGTAAAGATGATGTCATCTTGGGCCTGCCATGGCTCCGAATGTTAAACCCCAAAATAGATTGGTGGAGTGGCAAGGTTGTCATTACCCTGGCCAACTATAAAGAAACCAACTCCGAAGATACCACGCAGCGGTATCTATTGTGCTATCTAGGACATCAAGAAAATGAGATCATCGAGAACGACCTCTATGATCAGTACTGAAGATGGACAGTCCCCGAATGAGTTCAATTCTTGGTGAGACATCATCAAGGGATAGCCCTGCAATATGTGCTCCGATGAACTACCCTCTCTACCACCATTGCCCAGGTGGAAGGGACCAAGAAAGTAGAACTCCCAAAGGTGTATCAAGAGTATGAAGGAGTGTTTGAAAAGAAGAACACCATGAAACTTCCCCCTTCCCGAACCTACAACCACACCATCGAGTTAAAGGATTCCTTTATTCCAAAAAGGGCTAAAGCATATCCTCTAAACCCTGCCGAAATGACTGTGTGTAAAGAGTTCATAGACAAACATCTAGCCTCAGGGAAGATTGTGCTGTCGAAGTCCCCTCAAGCTTCTCCCTTCTTCTTTGTACAGAAGAAAGACGGAAAGCTGAGGCCATGCCAGGACTACTGATACCTCAACACCCATACCATTAAAAACGCCTACCTGTTGCCCCTGATTTCTGATCTGATTGATTGACTGAAGGGATCCTCCATCTTCACGAAGTTTGATGTACGATGGGGATATAACAATGTCCTCATTAAGCCGGAAGATCGGTGGAAGGCAGCCTTCCTCACCCCATTCGGGTTATTTGAACCCTCAGTCATGTTTTTCAGCATGTGTAACTCTCCAGCAACATTTCAGGCATTCATGGATGACCTCTTCGGTGACTATATTGCGGAAGGATGACTGATCATCTATATGGATGATCTTCTCATTCACTCCTCCGACCCTGTTGCCCATGAAGATTGGACCAGAAAAGTCCTACAACGCTTCCAAGATAACAAACTGTACTTGAAACTGGAGAAGTGTACTTTTGCTGCACCCTCTGTCGAATACCTTGGAATGATTGTCAACAAGGAAGGAGTCCAGATGGACCCGGCCAAGTTGAAAGCCATTAAAGAATGGACCCCCCTGGTAAACATAAAGGATGTCCAGTCCTTCCTCAGGTTCTGCAATTTCTATTGCAAGTTTATCCCTTCCTTTTCGGAACTTGCTAGACCTCTGCTCAACCTGACTAAGAAGAACCAACCCTGGGAATGGACAGACAAACACCAGACGGGATTCCAACTTCTTCACGACACTTTTACTAAAGGGCCCGTGTTAGCCTACCCAGACCCTAATCAACCTTTCACCATCATGACCGATGCTTCCTTAACCGCATCCAGTGGAGTCCTGATGCAACACAATTACAACGGAGATATGAAACCGTGTGGCTATCTCTCCCAGACATTTGCTCCTGCCGAACGAAATTATGACATTTTCAATCAGGAACTTCTTGCCGTGATCCGAGGACTAGAAGAGTGGCATCAATACCTTCTAGGATCTGCCTTTCCCGTAACAGTTCTAATGGATCATAAGAACCTTACCTATTTTAAGCAACCTCGGAAGCTGTCCCATCGCCAAGCCCAGTGGCTGTTGTTTTTGCAGGATTTTGACCTCACCTATACTGCCTTGCCTGGATCCCAGATGGGACCAGTGGATGCCTTGTCTCGACGTGATGCCGTCGACACCACCCAGGACAATGCCAATGTCCAATTGTTACCCGATGATGCCTTTGCCCATCAAGTTCAAACCATTGATGTAACCCTTGCTGACCAGATTCATCAATCCTCTGCCGAAGACCCCCTCATCCTAGATGCCCTGAAGGGTATGGAAAATGACATTCCATTGTTTGGGTGGTCTTTCCCCGATGACTGGACCTTCCTTGATGGGAAGCTGTACTATGGAGGCTGCCTATACATCCTGGGCAACACCTGCCAAGAACTTGTGCTCAAAGCACACACCTTGCTCAAAGGAGGCCACAGTGGCCACATGTGCACTGTTGCGCTCCTTTCTAAAGATTACTGGTGGTCCGGTCTCTTCACCTTCGTCCGCCATTTTGTTGCTGGCTGTGCTGTCTGCCAAGCCAACAAAGTCCTTACTCACCTGACTGTACCACTGATGGTACCTTTACCTGTCCAAACCTCTCGCCTGTTTGCCCACCTATCTGTGGATTTAATTACTGACCTTCCCCCAGTGCAGGGATTTGATTCTATAATGGTCATGGTTGACCATGGCCTTAGTAAGGGGATAATTCTCGCTCCATGCACAAAAACCATCAATTCCGCGGGGATAGCCAAGCTTTTCTATGAAAATGTCTTCAAAAGATTCGGATTACATGACAAATTGATCTCCAATCGTGGACTACAGTTCACCTCCGCCTTCACAAGAGAACTAGCCCAAATCCTGAATTATGACATTTCCCTATCCACCGCTTATCACCCCCAATCTGATGGAGAAACGGAATGATACAACCAGGAGCTGGAAACCTACCTAAGAATATTCTGCCAAGGAAAACCGGAGCAATGGTTGGAATACCTCACTACTGCTGAATTTGCTCATAATGCTGCCATGCATTCATCCACAGGAAAGTCCCCATTTGCTTTGATCATGGGATATGAACCCAGATCTTATCCACCCCTCAGAGCAACGTTCCTCCTGGCGCTAGAAAAATGGCTCTCCCATCTTGAGGATGCATGAAAAGAAGCCAAAGCTGCGCATGCTTTATCCCAATTATGTATGAAGGAATGAGTTCACTCCAAGTTCAAGCCATGGAAAATAGGAGAAGAAGTGTGGGTAGATGCCAAGAATATCCAAACCAAGAATATCTCCCGAAAACTGTCGCCAAAGAGACTCGGACCCTTCAAAATCTCTGAAGTAATCTCACCGGTAGCCTTCTGAGTCACCCTTCCAAAACAGTGGAAGATCCATAATGTGTTCCACGCCTCCCTACTATCATCTTATAACTTCATGGTTCTAACTTCAGGAACCCTCCCCCAGAGCTAATAGACAGAGAAGAGGAATACAAAATGGAACAAATAACCAATCATCATGGAAGTAATAACCGGAGGCAATACCTGGTCCATTGGAAAGGATATTTGGATGCAGAAGATACTTGGGAACCTGAAAGAAATTTTGACAATGCTCGGGAACTACTGGAAGAGTATAAGAAGCAACGATCGCTGTGATTGCTCTTTCCTCAGAACTCCCATGTCCTATAATTTTGCTAATGGAACCGCTCCCCTCTGCACCCACCTTAACCATCTCCCCTCCATTGCTCATCACGCCCTTTATGTCACTGCTCTCAAAAACAAAGATGCTACTAACATCTTCAAGAGGACCCCCTCTTCACCGCCAACACCACCCTCGTCCTCCTTGTTAGACAATACCGAGTCTACACTGTCCTTCAGTCCCTTTTCACCAGGGCCACCTGGTGTTTGTCAGGTCCCCATGTCTTTGTCAACAACCCCTGTCTCACAGCTCAGGACGATGTTGCAGTCAACGCCTTCCAACAGACCCTCACTGAGGCCAGAAACCTCACGTTGAACCTCCTCGAAGAGGAGGGCTTTGACAGCATCCTCACTCTCCTCCCCAACCCCATCCTTGCCAATGCCCTCTATCCTGTTCTTCTTCTCCTATCTGCTGATGAACGGGCAGAGTACTTCTCCCAAAACCTCCACCCAGCCGATTTCTCTAGAAGAAATGGCCATCTCGGATGGGCAGCCATCACTGCTACTGAGGAACTCGAGTCCGATGGATCTAGTTCTGACTCCTCTGGAGAATGAGCTGATGGAGACACCATCGTTGCAACCTCCCCCATATCCCCAGAACCCTCACCCCAATTCCTGCGCCTCAGGAGACAGCGGAATTTCCTTTTCTCTGCAGGATTACCCCATCTCCCCCACCTTAATGTACCCACCGACCTTACCCCAGGACACCTCCTCCCTGGAATACCAGAGGAACCTTCAGCGGAACCTACTCGCGAACCCCTTACCCCAGATAGTTCCCCTACCACCATGGGTAGTCCTCCCCATCCCATATTTCACCCCGGTAACACCTTGTTGGGAGTGTTTCCTCCACATGTACAATTCAGTGAGGTCACCTGCTTCCAATGTCGCGAGCCTGGGCACATTCATCTGAACTGCCCCCATTACCTATGCCCCTTCTGTCATGTTGCTGCCCCCAGTCATTCCCAATATCGCTGCCCCTCAGCCTGCTGTGGCATGTGTAACACTCTCAGATATAGAGCCTGGAACTGCACCGAGGATGACATCAATTCCTCTACCTGGGATCTCACTGACCACGACATCAATGAGGAAGATAGAGATAATTGATCCAGTGGCTCAAAGCTATGAAGGGGGTAATGTTATAAGTATCCTAGGGGGGGACATTTTTCTCTCTCCTATGAGCTCACCCGACCTCTTGATAACCACCCCTTTGCTGGACTCACTCTGGGAAGATATCCTTCCTGACCTCGACATACCTCAGGAGGTATGGGACAACTTCTTCAATACAGCTCTATTCAAGGACTAGCCCTTCTTCGGACCCATTCCCTTTCGTACTGTGGACCTTAACTCTCCTAAGTCATATTCTCTCATATATGACTCATGTCTAATCCTCCCGATTCATTTCGGCCTCAGTTCATCTCCCTTCTCTTCACTTTACCTTGTTTTAGCTGAGCTGCGCCCACAGCATCTTATTTCATATTTATGTGATGCATCTCTTTCTTCTTTCAATATGTGATGTGTCTTCTCCTTTTATATCTTACGTGACGCAATGCAACCTTTCCTCTTATATCTTACGCAACACAACACGTTCCTTCCTTTTACACTTTAGAGCAGAGATTCCATCTCTAACCGGCCCTAAAGGGGTTTAGTATAAATAGCTAGAATTACCACCCATGTAACTCTAACTTTGATCTATGCAATCTTACATAGCATTCAAAGCCTTCGCTGTCAGAACCTGTACCAGCGTTGTTAATCTGCCATTTCAATCTAGATCACAAACTTCTGTCAATCAGAGTTCAATCTAGGCACTGAGAACCTTCTGAGGAAGGCATCTCCACTTTGCCCCTGACCAGAGGATCAGCCCATGAGCCATCGCCCAATGCTCACTGCCATCGCTGCCTATTGCCCAGAGGCCGCACCCAGATACAGGCCTTGCCCACGACCTGTCCATAGCTGACTACTCCTTGTGTGCCTGGAGGGAGCCCACTCATTGCCTTGCATCCAGTATACCAACTGAGGTTGCCACAACCGTTGCACACCGCTTGCCGATCAGGTGATCCACTTGCAGACCAAGAAGGTCGCCATCGTCTACAGAGGTAGAACTTGTCCCATAGCAAAGACTTCAGTCTTCTGCGTACGTGTTATTTGTTACACCGATCGTAACACATACATAGTTTTGCTATATAAACCTCAAGTCCTAGCACTGGCATCCCCAGTCTAGTTCTCTTGAATATTCCCTTACAACAAGAGTTCCACTCAGTCAAGGCATTAGTCCTCAAAGATCACTTTTAACCTTGAGTCTTGGACCTTGTCACTCCTCGCTCACTCCTCTTCTTCAAATAGTCATAGTAACAGCTCAGCATCCCCAAGACCTCCAGTAGTAGTTGTTTGGATCATTTCATCTTCTCGGTAGGTTTTGAAGAGAAGGTGGGACAAGCAGTGCTGAGGTGTCCAGCAAGTCTGCATCAGAAGCAGAGTCCCTTTTCAATGCATCGTTTCCATTCATCAGGGGTAAGTTTGGATACTTTTATTACATCGATGTCCATGGCATTGTGGTCGCAAGGTTTGGTGGGGGTGGAGAAGGAGTGGTAGGTTTGTTTGGCAGGCTTGGTGTTTCTCTTGGCAATCTTTTCAGCACATTCCCATTGAGTCTGAAAATGAACTGCCTTAACATACCAGTCCTTGACCTTGGTTGGGATAGTGTCTGTGGTCATGATATGTTTCATGAGGGGTTGGGGAATACTGGTAGAGAAATAGCCAATGAGGACGTTCTAATTGGTGATCTTGGCTTTGGTGATGTGGTTTTGGAATTCAGAGATGTAAAAGGTGAGGGAAGGGGAGAGAGACTTGTTTGATTCTTTGGTGAGTCAGTGGGTAGAAAGCCAGGCAATGGAGTCGGAGGTTTTGTCCTTCTATTGGAAGGACTCTTCGAACTTTGTGATAAAATCAGCAAAGGTTCCTAGAGAAGTGACCATTCCAGAGCAGGCACTTTGTCAAAAGGTGGAGGCCCAGACAACAGCTGGCCCCTGTTGAAGTTCAAAGAACTGAAGGACATTATGTTCCCAACATTCCTAGTCAAGGACTGGTAGCACAATGGTAGTGCAACCCAGTACTAGTGGTGAGATCCAGGTTTGAATCCTGGTCAGTCCATTACCTTAAAAATCTAACAGCCCCTTGGTCATGTAAGAGAGGGCAAAGGTGACTTTCTTTGCCTTGGAGTTGTAGACCTCTTCATTAATGAGGAGGTACATATGGATGGCATCAAGCCATCGGGTGGCTTTCGTGAGAGAGCCATCAAAGGGTTCTGGGGCTCTGATATGGAGTTCAACAGGTTTGCAGGAGGTAGACATTGAGGAAAAGGTGGAAGTGAAAGGTATGAAGGGTGGGAGTGCAGGAGGTTGAGAAGGAGAGGGAAGAGGGAAGACTGGTCAAGAGGAGGTGGGGGTTGGTGAAGGTGGGGTTGGTTCACAAGGGAGGTTGAGCCTAGAAGAGAGCTGGTGAGTGAGTTCAAGGGTCTGATCTTGTTTCTCTAGGGAGGGTATTCCAAGATCATCATTGTTGTCAGAGGGTTCCTCTTCTCTTTCCAAGTGAGAGAGTTCAGAGGGAGTCTCGTTGTGGGGGCACCACAAATGAGGGTTCAAGGTAGGTTGGTAGGAAATGGTGAAGGCTTACAATAGTAGTAGCCTTAGATGAGAGAGCTTGACCTTTTGTTATGCTAGGCCTGGGTAAGGACAAGTGTAGCCTTGGTCAATCAAGGGTTCAAGGGTTCTTCCTGCAAAGCATAGTCAAATGCTAGCTTTGTCAAGGTGGACACAACTCGAATGATTGTGGGTCAAGGGTTCAAAGAGTTCAAGGACAAAGATCCACTCAAAAGTAGGATCAAGATTTAGAGAGCAATAACTTTAGGAAGCGATGAAAGGTATGATTCAAGGGAGTTCCAGAGGAAACCCAAGGAGGTCAAGCTAAGGTACATTGCTGGGTATCTACAGTTTATATAGTTGAGCCAAGTGAATGATTGGTAACTACGGAAGCTGATAGAACATTGTAGAAGGGATGAGTCAGTTGAATGATGACATTGAAGAAGGTTCTATCAGAACAAGACAGAAATGAAATGGTAGGTACCAAGTGGGGCTTGAACAGCAAGGTATAGAGTTCAATGAGTGAAAGGTAAACATAGAGAGGTAGCAAAGAGGATGATGTAGGAAAAAGAAAAGATGAATCGTAACACTCTCTCTAGATGAGAAGATCATGTGGAAGGTATCTCAGATGATAACAAAGGAATCATTGTTATCTTCCCAGACAAGATCCAATCTATGATTGCGATCATGGATGATGGGTCAATATTAAAACAAAAAATCTTTAATGCCACATGTTTACTGGACGAGTCAGAGATCCAGAAACTCACTAAGAAGCATACCATCTGTGAAGAATGAGATGGATGTCTTTATGACAACTTAGGACATCTTTATGTCCCAGATAGTGCCATTCTCAAGATGGAAATCATTGAGAAGCATCATGATTCCCCCATGGCTGGACATCCCAGTTATGAAAAGACTTTAGATTTGTTGCAGCGCAACTACTTTTGGCCAGGAATGGCAACATTCATGAAGGATTACATCACTAGATGTGACACATGTCAAAGAATGAAAGGTTCTAACACAGCCCCACCAGGGCTCCTTCAACCACTCTCTATTCCCAATACCCCATGGGAACACATCACAGCCAACTTCATTACGGATTTACCTGATTTCCATGGCTATAATGCTATTCTCACAGTCATTGATCAACTTTCTAAAGAAGTGGAATTGATTCCATGTACAGAAAAATGTTCCACCATAGACATGGCAAGGTTATTCCTAAATAACATATGGAAGCATCATGTTACAGCTTGATGCCTACACACAATATCTTTGACTAAAGATATCTTATCTTATTTTATCCGATATGATTAGATTGGATCTAATCTCTATTCTGAAGATAGTTCTCTTCAGCTGGCTTGGCCACTGTGCCTTTCCTATCATGTGATCTAGTATCACATGATTCCCCAGTCATGTGATGCAGTCACATGACCTAACTCCTAGTTCACAATGACATCATGATCATTGGTTCTACAGTATCTAACATGATGCAAGTCATCTGATATATGTTATGCCCTATGCCTAGAGTCTAGACTCTGATCTAGATCTCCTCATGTTCATTGCATGTATCTCTTTTCTTTCATTTCCATGTAGTGCACAATACTTCTTCATCACACACATGCTTGATGCATGTTATTCATCTCTGTGCCTCATGTCTAGCACATGTTGCATACTTCCCTTCCATTACAGAAGCAGCACTTCTACAGCATGTTTGATACATGCTTCATACACATGCTAGATGCATGTTAGACTCATATATTTAATCACTGCTACTTATCGGTAGATCTGTAGTACACATGTACAAGTAGTAGGATTTTATATATAAACCTTGAGTCCTAGCACTGGCATCCCCAGTCTAGTTCTCTTGGAGTTTCCCCTTCAACAAGAGATCCACTTAGGAGCAACTGAAGCTCAACCATCACCTTATCCTTGAGTCTTGGACCTTGTCACTCCTCGCTCACATTCCTGTATTCTACAGTCAGATCTTAGCTCAGCATCCCCAAGATGATTATAGTAGTTGTTGGGTCGTTTCACATCATGGTCTTCCATGTTCTATTACATTTGATCGCAGACCTCAGTTCACCACTCAAGTTATGCAGGAGCTTAACACAGCACTCAGAATTTCTACTAAATTATCCACCTCCTTCCATCCTCAGATAGATGGCCAGTTGGAGATCATCAACAAAGAAGTTGGCAAATTCTTAAGAATATTCTGTTTCAAAAAACAGACCACATGGAGTGATTGGCTTGCCATCACCCAATATTCTATTAATAATGAGAAACATGCTATGACCAAGAAGACTCCTTTTGAAGTCACACAGTCTTATGTACCTTGCATGGGCATAGAGCCTATTTCCTCACACCATGTCCCAGCAGCTAAGAAGTTCTCACAGGACATGCAGGAAACAATAGAAGCAGCACAAAAAATATGAAACAAGCACAAGAGCAAATGAAGCTCAATGTGGATAAACACCATTCAGCTCCACCGAGCTATGGGGTAGGCCAGGAAGTCTGGCTTAGTATGGAAAATCTATGCTTGATGTGTGCTAGTCGCAAGCTATCCAAGAGATGGCTTGGCCCTTATGTTATCACGGAGTTAGCCAGATCTAACACCATCAAATTAAAATTACCTAAAACAATGCAGATTCACCCTGTTGTGAATATATCTTGTGTGAAGCCATACAAGGAATGTCTAGGTGGACAATCCTCTAACCGGCCAGGATTAATCAAAGTCACTGAGGACCAAGACAATGAATGGGAGGTTGAGTACCTTGTTGAATTTCACATGAAAAACAAGAAACTTGAGTATTTAGTCCACTGGAGGGGCTACAATAAAACAGATTGAACCTGGGAACTGGTGACAAATCTTGTAAATGCTAAAGAAGCTATTCATGACTTTCACAACACCCACCCTTCCATACCTAGAGTGATCAGAATCCCACCCAAGCTTTTCCTCCTCAAGTTCAATAAAATACCTCCACCTTTGATGGAAATAAAAGAAAATCAAACTCCTTTCAATCACCTGAAAGTCAATTTATAAGGAGGTGGGTTGTTACGCTTGGCCTGTTATGGCTCGATCCATGCACACGATAACTTTGATCAAGTTATCTTATCTTATCTTATCTGATATAATTAGATTGCATCTAATCTCTATACTGAAGATAGTTTCCTTCAGCTGGCTTGGCCATGAGCGCCACTCATCACATGACCCAGTGTCACATGACTTCCTCATCACATGATTAGACATCACATGATACATCCTTTAGTCTCATGACTAGTATCACCTGACTTTAAAACCCTAGATGTGATGACATCTCGATCATCAATCTTATACGCCATGATGCAAGACATCACAACACATGTTGTACTCGTGTTAGACACACCCCCGTCCTCATGTTGTTCTCTCTTCATCTCCGTGCTGTGCACTTAATTTTATTTAGTCACACACATGCCTAGCACATGTTATTCATTTCTGTTCCTCATGTTCGACACATGTTGATACTTCTCTTCCATTTCAGAAGCAGTGCTTCTAACACACTCCTTCAGCATGTTTGATACACACTTTATCCTCATGCTTGATGCATGTTTCCCTCATGTATTTAATTACCATCTCTACATTGGTAGATCCATAGTACACATGTATATACATAGAGATGATATATAAGACTGAGAGCCTAGCACTGGCATCCCCAGTCTAGTTCTCTTGGATAATTCCTTACAAACAAGAGTTCCACTCAGTAGAGGTCTCTGCACCTCAAAAATCACTATAAACTCCTGAGTCTTGGAAGTTGTCACTCCTCGCTCACCTCCTGTTATTCTACAGTCGATTCTTAGCTTGGCGTCCCCAAGATGATAGATAGTTGTTTGGATCGTTTCATGGCCTAGGTAAGGATGAGCACAGCCTTGGTCAACTGAGGGGTCAAAGGTTCTTCCTGTGAAGACTAGTCGAATGCTAGCTGTTACGACCGGTGTAACAAATGACGTGTATGCGAAAGACTGAAGTCTTCGCTACTAACAGACGACCTTCTGGTTGTAATGACCCTCTGGTCAAACAATGGATATAGGTGCAACAGTTGTGGTACCCCTTGGTGAAGCTGCAGTACAAGGATGAGCAGGCTCCCTCCAGGCACTAATGGAGGAGTCAGCTATGGAGAGATCATGGGCAAGATCTCTATCATGTTATGGCTGCTTGTGGGCAAGAGCGACGACCTCAGGTATTGGGCGATTACCTGGTCTCAAGAGGATCCTCTGATCTGTCAACAAGTGGAGACACCTTCCTCTGAAGGTTCTCAGTTACTTAACCAAGCTTCTGATTGACAGAAGATTGAAGTTAAGGTTTCCAGTGATGGACTTCGAATTTCACATAAAATTGTGCAGATCAAAGTTAGAGTTATACATGGGCACAGATTGAGCTATTTATACTAAGCCCCTTTAGGGCAGGTCTGGAAATAGAGTGGCAATCAAAAATAGAAAAGTATCATAATGAAGAGAAAGTGAGATCAAATAGACTGCAGGCACAGTCGTACTGATGCCGAAATGAAGAGAACTGCGGGCGCAGTTATAAAGGTACTGGAATGAAAAGCATATGAAGGAAAGAGACCGAAATGAAAGGTAGTGAAATGATATCCAGATGTGGTGAGAGGAACACAAGTCAAATATGAGAGAATTTGACTTAGGAGAATAAAAGTCCAAAATGGAAAGAAACCAAAATGAAAAGGGGTCGCACCAGGAATACGAGAGAACAGGGTTACTAGTCCTTGAAGAGTGACAGGTGAAATACCTCATCCCAGAGGCTCTGTGGAATGTCGAGGTCAGGGAGGATGTCATCCCAAAGGTCTTCTGGGAGAGGAGCCGCAATAGTGAGGTTGGGTGAGCTTAAGGGAGAGAGAAAAATGGGGGCATCCATTATACTTGTAACACTAGCTTTGTCGAGGTGGACATGACTCAAATGGTTGTGGATCAAGGGTTCAAAGATTCAAGGATAAGAGCCTACTCAAAAGTAGGGCTAGGACTTAGAGAGCATTTAACATGAAAGTGATGAAAGGTATGATATTCAAGGGAGTTCCAGGGAAAACCCAAGGAGGTCAAGCTGAGGTACATCGCTGGGTATCTATGGTTTATATAAATGAGCCAAGTAAATGGTTGGTAATTGTGGAAGTTAATGGAACATTGTAGAAATAATGAGTCATTTGAATGACATCATCAAGGAAGATTCTATCAGAACAAGACGGAAATGAAATGGTAAGTACCAAGCAGGGCTCAAACAGCAAGGTATGAAGTCTGATGAGTGAAAAGTGAACATAGATGATTGTAGTGAAGAGAAAGACAAGGAAAGAAAAGATGAATCATAACAGGGATAGTGTTATGGTTCCAAGTTCACAAGTGACCTCTACAGGGACTTAGTTGTTTTCTTTTCTTTTTCTTATCTTATCACATCACATGACTAGATCACATGACCACTAGACTGAAGCTAGTTCACTTTCAGCTAGTTCACTTGCACTCAGAGATGCTTTTCTAACTCAGAGTCTAGACTTGATGTTAAGAACTCTTTTGTGCCTTAATCTATCCTTATAAGTATAAATGACTCTCACAGTCATATCTGCTCCTTCTTTACTTCTTTTCATTTCCACTCTGCTTCTCTTCCATTCTGCCACAGCATGCTGTGTGAAATGACCCAACTGAAACGACCCAACAACTATCTATAATCATCTTGGGGATGCCAAGCTGTTACTATGACTATTCGAAGAAGAGGAGTGAGCGAGGTGTGACAAGTACCAAGACTCAAGGTAAAAGTGATCTTTGAGGACTAGAGCCTCTACTGAGTGGATCTCTTGTTGAAGGGGAAACTCCAAGAAAACTAGACTGGGGATCCAGTGCTAGGCTCTTGGTCTTTATATATGATCTATATAATTTACATGTGTTGTGATCTAATCTATAGATGTTACACTAAATAGGGGTAACTCATGGTCAACATGAGGAAATCATGTAAAACATGTGTGATGTGCCAGGCATCACAATGGAAGAGAATCTAAACATGTGTCAAACATGAGGTAGAAGCACTCTCTCTAGAATGGAAGAGAAGTGTAACATGTGCTAGACATGAGGCACTGAAATGGAAGATCAAACATGCATCAAGCATGTGTGTGCATATGTAAAAGATTGTGCACAGCACAGAAATGAAAGACATAAGGAGAACATGAGAAGATCTAGATAGATGTGCTAGACTCCAGGCATGAGGCATAACATAGATCAGATGTCTTGCATCGTGTTAGATTACTGTAGAATCAATGATCATGATGTCATTGCAGACTAGGGGTTAGGTCAGGTGACACAGTCATGTGACTGGGAAATCATGTGATACTAGATCCCGTGATTGAGATGGCACAGTGGCCAAGCCAGCTGAAGGGAACTATCTTCAGTATAGAATCAGATATTGATCTGATTAGATCAGAATAAGATAAGATAAGATAAGATAACTTTATTGAAAGTTATTGTGTGTAGGCATTGGGCCGTAACACCAACAACTACTACTACTACTGAGGGTGCTTGGGGATGCCAAGCTAGCTATGATCATATGGTTGGATAATAGGTGAGTGAGTAGTTGACAAGACCACAAGCTAAGAGAAAAAGGTGATCTTTGAGGTGAAAACCTCCTGAGTGGAACTTTCAATGTTATTGGGGAAATATCCAAGAGAACTAGACTGGGGATGCCAGTGCTAGGCTCTCGGTCTTATATATCATCTCTATGTATGTACATATGTACTACGGATCTACCAATGTAGAGATGGTAATTAAATACATGAGGGAAACACCTGTATCAATCATGTGTTAAGAGCATGGATAGAAGCACTACTTCTAAAATGGAAGAGAAGAGCCAACATGTGCTAGACATGAGGCACAGAAATGAAAGACATGCATCTAGCATGTGTGTGCATAAGAAGAGTATTGTGCACAGCATGGAGATGAAAGATGGAAGGAAAACATGAGATGAACATGAGGAGATCTAGATAAGGGGTCTAGACTCCAGACATGGGGCATAACATGGTTTGATGTCTTGCATTGCATTAAATACTGTAAGATCAATGATCATGATGTCATTGCATCCTAGGGGTTAGGTCATGTGATGCAGTCATGTGATATCAAATCACGTGATAGGAATGGTGCAGTGGCCAAGCCAGCTAAAGTGAACTATCTTCAGAATAGGATTAGATTTTGATCTAATTGGATCAGATAAGATAAGATAAGATAACTTTGATGAAAGTTATCATGTGTAGGCATCAAGCCATAACACTGTGTCCTCATTCCTTTAATCTCCATGCCTCATGCTTGAAGCATGTATTTAATTACTGTCTCTACATTGGTAGATCCAATACAAACATGTACACATAGTAGAAACAATATATAAACCCAGAGACTATGACAGGGATTTCCCCAGTCTAGTTCTCTTGGGAATTCACCTTCTCTGAGGAGTTCCACTCAATAGTAGATTTTCTTCACTTCCACTAGTCTAAGTGTTCAGTGATTACCTGGAGCATTGCTCTTTAGGGTTGTTTCACCCAGAATGTCAGCATCTGCAGTGAAGGATGCACAAACATGCTTATTGCATGGATTCAGAACTAATCAGATGAACATTGATATCATCTGTGCTTAGATAGATGTCATGACCCCTCAAACTGAAATATTTCCTCCAAATCCTCACAACTTCTCTACCACTCAGTAGCAAGTACTTCCTCCAAATTCTAATGACCAATGTCATTTGCTATGAGCTCAAGTTAGTGTGTGAAAAGCTATGTCACTTGACTACCTACACAAAGAGTGGTGTAAGATTACATCCATGACAAGTTTTACTTTTTCCTCTCTGAAATTGACATGGATAGCAGAATATTTGACAAAGAGTTCATCAAGGGTCTTGGATATCTGGGCAGATATCCCAGATGCTTGATACCTTTGTGCTGCCAAGGAAAATGGGTTCTCAGATTTGCTTTGGACCAGAGTAAAGGAGTATTGAAGAAGCAGTAAGTATTCTATTGAAGAAGGTTAAAAGTTATCAAAATCCAAAATCAATTAACTTACCAATGCCATATTGAAGGATCTCTTGCTTTGTGTTGGTTGCTCTTTTAGTCTACAATACATGGGGAATTGATATGATAAACATATTTTGAAAAAAATATGCATGCCATAGACAATGCCTTTGTTGTTTGAAGAGAACCCTGCAAGATATGAAATTATTTTAGCAAATACATGATATATGCTAAAACCAGATGGTAAAAGATTTACTGGAAGAGACTGAGGGTTGGTGACAATCTGGATGATGTTAGTAGTAATATACATATAGCCCTTGAGGGTAGAAACTAACTGTCTATCCAAATTATAAATGAGAATATTGAAACTATTACAACAAATACCAATATCTTACCTTCTAAATGTCAACAAAGCATAGATGTAAATAAAACAAATATTGAATCACAGAATATAACTTACATCCTATAGGTACATATATCAATTGATAGCTGCACAATTCTTAGAAGTAGAAGGATAATACTTACCAGCTACACATAATTTAAGGAATAATAGAATCACACCAGAGTTGACATTTAAATGACAAGTTTAATGAGCAGAATGCAAATGTCCATTGCAAATGAAGTGACTTACATTCTGTTTTGTACAAAGCATTACAGAAGGCATTGTAAATGTATATCAGTGATAAAATTTGTCAATCCTCATAATATTATTACCTTCTGTGAAAATGAATGTTAATGTTAACTGAGAGTCATGTTCTTGCTCTCATTTGAAATTGAATCACTTACATCCTATCAATAAAAGAATGGTCATAAATTGATTAGTGACCAATATTTCCTTTTGCATACAGAAGGACTAACAAACTGTTGGTGGAACAGTTATGAAAGCAAAAAGGATATAGAGAAATATTGAGCAGTGTTCTCATTTCAGATCCACATTGGACCACTTACATCCTATCAATAGGAGAGCAGCAGAAGGCATGGTGATGAGCAGGATTCTCATTTGAAATCCATATCAGACCACTTACCCACTATCAATGGGACAGCAGGAGGAGGCATGGTGATAAGCAGGATTTTCATTTGAAATTCACATCAGACCACTTACTGTCTATCAATGGGAGAGCAGCAGGAGGTACAGTGATGAGCAAGATTCTTATTTGAAATCCACATCAGACCACTTACTGTCTATCAATGGAGAGCAGCAGGGGGCATGGTGATAAGCAGGTTTCTCATTTGAAATCCACATTTGACAACTCACAAGCTATCAATGGAAGAACAGTGGAAGGCATGGTGATGAGCAGGATTTTCATTTGAAATCCACATCAGACCACTTACTCTCTATCAATGGGAGAGCAACAGGAGGCATGGCAATGAGCAGGTTTCTCATTTGAAATCCACATCAGACCACTCACAAACTATCAATGGGAGAGCAGCAGGAGGTGTGGTGATGAGCAGGATTCTCATTTGAAATCCATGTCAGAGCACTTACTATCTATCAATGAGAGAGCAGTGGAAGGCATGGTAATGAGCAGGATTCTCATTTGAAATCCACATCAGACCACTTACTCCCTATTAATGGGAGAGCAGTAGGAAGCATGGTGATGAGCAGGATTCTCATTTACAAAAAATCTACATCAGACTACTTACATCCTATCAATGGAAGAGCAGTGGGAGGCATGGTAATGAGCAAGATTCTTATTTGAAATGTACATCAGACCACTTACTCTCTATCAATGGGAGGGCAGCAGGAGGAGGCATGATGATAAGCAGGATTCTCATTTGAAATCCACATCAGACCACTTACTCTCTCTATCAATAGGAGAACAATAGAAGACATGGTGATGAGCAGGATTCTGATTTCAAATCCACATCAGACCACTAACCATCTATAAGTGGAAGAGCAACAAGAGGCAGCTTTATTTATAGTATTCTGATATTATGTTGACACAGAATGCTCACCAACTATCAATGCAAAACACAGCACACAGGGCTATCATCAACAGCTAGCTTTAAAATACACAATTGATCACTTACAAACTATTATTAAAATTGCATTTGTGAAGATCAACACACTATTGTCAATAAAATTCTGACTTTTTCATGCACATAATACTTACTTTCTTTGTATTTAGCAATGGTTGCCACAATGTATATGGAATCCTTAGCTGTGTGTTTTTCAGATCTAATCAGCTCACTTACTCCCTACCATGTTGCATGACACAAATATCAATCTGTTAGCCACACTTTCACTCACTACATTTAATATTACTGAGTACTCACTCCCTGATGGTAAAACAAAAAACAGCCATGGCATCAAATAAATCAATTAAGAAGATGCTTTCTTGCATATGTTTCTGTATGACTTACTCCCTTGAAATTCAAATCATAACCATAAACCCATCAGCATGACTCTTTTTCAAGTCTCCATCAGATTACTCACCTGCTATTAAAGCACAAGCAGTTCAGTGGGTTATAATGAATGGTTTTGTTCTGACACCCCACTTACAACCTGTTAATATAACAAAGAATGTGAGTTTATCACTTCAATGCATAATATGTCACATACATGCTTCATGGACAGAATAAAGGAATCAATCAGTCAGCTCTTGCTCAATGATATGTTACATATGATAATTACCTAATATCCATCAATATCATTTAAGCATATAATCATTTGTCTCTTAATATTTTCTTGACTCAGAGTCTTACCTTTGTGTGTGGAAACCAACTTGCCAATGCCTCACTCAGATCAAGATCTTTCTTCTTAGTTGTCTTGAGCTCAGCATAAGGCACCAAGGCTCTTTATGGCATCAATACATATACTCTTTACATTCAAAAACTATTTTACTTACTGTCTCACTGCATACTCAATGCATAGCAGAATATTCTTTTCCTGTGCTGTAATCAATAACATCTGCAATGATTCATCATTCAATACAGCTGCAGTCTGTTCCAACAATATGTTACATCCTGCATCAGATGTATCCATGTCTGGTAACATAATCAATAGAATTTGAATTGACATGAAAGCATATACAACCTTCCAATTTTACATTTGCCTTTGGAGGAAACTTCATCTTGCATAGATCCCCCCATATATTTCTTTTGGCAAAAATCTCTTCGGCACACTTCTTCTGCTTCACAAGTTGATCTTCAGAAGACAGGGATATGTCTTCAAGCTGGAATACCTGTGCTCTGAGAGCATCACATTTAGTGAATAGCACCACAACTGGCACTAGCACCCAAACCAATCAGCTCAGAACACATCACCAACAAGAATTCATCACCATTCCTAGTGTCACATTCACCAAAAAACCTTTCCTCTGCAACACTGACAGCACGATGAATTTGATCCATTGGAATACAGTACCTGCTCATGTTGAAGCAGTGGTTCCAATCCAACACAATATACCCACTCACCATATGGCATGGATCTGCTTCCTGAGGAAATTTGTACCAGCACAGTCCATGATAAAGTCCTTCATCTCCTCAAATTCATCCTCACGGCCAGCCTCAAATCCAGGAGAGTCATGGAAAACAAATCTCTCATTGCTTTTGAAAACCATCTCATAGTTGATGTCATGGTATCCACGCTGTGCAAGGCAAGATGGCTTGCAAAGATACTTCAGTGACATTCAGACTATGACACTCACCTCCCTGGACCCCTCGACCACAAAATCAACCTGAACATACATCAACAGCATTAGCATCCAGCATATCCCAGCTTGTTCAATCTACCTTTTCCTCTTGATCGTTATAAATCTCCGGATCTTCCGTCGAGTTGCAGATTTTCTGAAGGATGGTCGTCTTACCGGCGTTCGCCCTGCCAATGACGAGAATTCTAAACCGTCCAAATTTCTCCATAAGGTCCGGGTCAACGTGCTGCATGAAGTGTGCAACATCCACAGGTGTCGTCTGCATATTGGCAACACTCGAGTTGTCGGAGCGTGGCTCGAGAGAGACTGGGCCTGTGACCTCGGGCACAACTAAATTTGTGGGCTGGGTCTCGAGAGCGAGAACTTCGGTGTCGTTGCCTTGAGTCGGAAGAATGTTCAAGTCGCTGGGAATCGCGCTGGGTTGCATGTTGGATACATCTGAATAGTCAGCCGGTGCCAGAGACGAGCTTCTACCGGCGATGCGGGATCGGATGCGTCCGATTTGTTTCTTCAAGGCGGCCTTCATTGCGGGTGTGGTTAAGATAGCTGAAAGATGAGTGGAGCACGACGGATAGTTTGGAAGGTGGTGGATCCGAACAACGTTGGACACCGTGGGATTACAAGTTGCTGTGGACGGGAAAATGCTGCATCACTTGCTACCTAATTGAGTGATGATGGCCCCTTTTCCGTGGAAGGGCTCAAAGTGAGAAATAGCCCTCATCGTTCGTTTCGAGGTGTGGAAAGGCGTAGAATCACACCATTGCGCACGCTAATTATCTACTACAGACAAGTGAGTGTCGGTGATCATAGCGCGAGTTGTGCCCGCTGACACGTGACCGGGCTCAGGCTCTCAGTCACGCTGTCCTTGTGTTTAAATCCTCGCGAAGTTCGAATGCAATTGGCGACCACCTTTCCAGTGATACATTCCTGCGTGCATGCAGGCCTGTTGAAAAAATCGAATGTGTATCGGCTGCTTACCGACATTCGACTAATATACTCGAACCCAACAGCCCGCTCAATCTCGCCGGAGTCGCCTGAATCAAGTGCGTGACGCCACTTTTCATGTCCATGTCCACTGGCTCGTACCCAGAGCGCTCCTCCCCAATTCGCATACATACCACCAAATGAGCTATACTGGCTTACACACCGGAACGCTCTCTCAACAGCAACGGGGGAAACGGCTGAGCTCCGACCTTCCCATACCTTCTTCATCACAGCTTCCTGGGGTAGAAGAAGAGGACCACGTTATGATACTCGAGTTTGCGGATAATTCAAAGTGGAAAAGAAGAAGCAATCGGGGTGAGTTTGACATTAATGCTCGCAAGTGCGTGTGGATGATAACGATGCCCATTCTTCAGAACTGGATTTGCTTCCGCCTGCGATGACGCCTGCTCAGATAAAGAAACTGGTCAATCACTGTAATGAACAATTCACGCGTGCTGTCAACGAGTAGGTCAATTATTCGACATATCTGCACTTTTTTCGGAATGTTTCCACACTGTCACGGCCCTTGTAGGCGAAGATCCAGTTACCCTTCTTCAAGCTGCTGCCAGTGACCACAATCCAGTCAACCCAAAGTCCAACAGGCCTCACCCCAGCTGCGCCACCTGATGACGGGCTGACGATCCCTCAGCTGAGAGGAGTCACCTTCCATCGCCGAGGTTATCCAAGCAATTCGAGATCAGGAATGGTATAGGGACCAAATTGTCGACCGTCGTGCTTTCAACGCGAAGGGAGCGAGAGGGAGTAGGTCACGAATTATTTTGCGGGCTTTGAGTCCCAAAACATAAAGTTTTTGCAGGGAGCCTTAGCGAGCTACTTTCTGGGACGATCTCACACGCGTTGCGTAATGTGAGGGTGATTGATTCATTGTGTTTGCATCAGGCGGCTGTCATCAATACAATCGCGAAAAACCGCCATGTTATTGTTAAAGCTTAGCATGGCCTGTAGGGACGTTGCATGTGTCATTCGCTACAAGCGTCTATTGAGAACAGCGCTTCTACGATGTGGGTGCGAAGCAAATGGGTGATCACGGATCTCGTATATCTCAGGGGTAAATGTATGAAGAACGACATCGCATGTTCACGGTCGTGTATGGTAAGTCGATTGGCATCGTCGACACATCCCTGGCTCACAACCACAATCGATCAGGATGAGGTATGAACTACCCCACACATGTATAACACCCACTGACATTGATGTAGCAACCAGTATTTCTAGGACATCGTCGACACACCCCTCCGGGAACGCCAAGGCACCAGATTGCCATTCAACGTCTCAGAGCCGATCTTAGTGTTCATGCAGTGGAAAAGCCTACGATCCGTTGAAGCGATCCGCTCCGCGTATCACACGTGGATGAACCAGTTCGCATTGGCGGCGGAGTTCAGGACGGGGTGCAAGGCTGCGGAGGAGTACAAGGTCGTCGCCTCGAAACGGAAGCTGCCGACGAAGTAAGGTGGAATGGACGGACCGGATAGTGAACAGACGGGGGAAACCTTTATTCCTTTCCAAGAGTTGTGGTTTCCAGGTGTACCTCACTGTTTACTGGGATTATTCGGACAGAGGACGCGAGCCATCGAGCTCGATGCAAGATAACTAATCGTAGTAGCGCACGCGCCGTTCCCCGACTCCCGGAGATTTCGGGTAGCAACAATATATTCATGCAATGTGTCGATTATATAGTCTGGACTAAACTCGGTTCCATTGAGGCCCGCCTGGCACAAGTTCAAGTATGACCAGAGGCAGTGACATTGCATTCTGGGAGATTAAGTTGAATGACGAAGTCCTTAACTCTCGTCTTGATAGTCTCCGAGGTTGTCTTGGTTCCTCTGGTGTCAGTCTCAAATACACCACGCACCGAGGGGAGTAAAGTCACTTTTCGTACGCCAGTCCTTTCATGCTGCCTTCATGCCTATATGCTTCCTGGTGTTCTTGCGACCTCGAAAGGAAGACCACATTTACGCCAGGGCTGCTCTCCGAGCTCTCCTCACTGCCGTAGTGCCAACTTGCTCACTCTGGCCAGGCCGCTACATCAACAATGCGAGGGTACTCCGTTCACGCGTCGACATACCCCTAGAGGTGGTGGATCGATTGTTTCCAGAGGTGCATGCTTACCAAGGTCAATTCATGCCACCTATTTTCTACAGATATTTGAGTTACACACCCTGGGGGACATCGATCGGACAGTCCAAGCCAGGTACTCTTGCGAACAGAGCTACAGACAATTCAGTTCGGAATTCCAGAGAAAAACTGTTGCAACGTACATCCTTTAGCGCTTTGGCATTCAGGCACGACAGACGTTCATCGCATCGTTCCGCATTCTGGTCGAGCTGCAAGAATCCTGTCAAACCCATCCAAAAGTCAAACACACTGTCACAAAGAGTCTCCGCATCACAAAAGGGATTCGATTACTTGCATAAAATACAGCTGTTAAACATAAGTACCACTGCAAGACACGTCACACAAGGCACCCGACTCGAAATGATGATGAGAGAGACATACATGGATGCGAAGCGCAAACAGGGGGTTCACCTTGATCAAGCGACGTCCATTTGGCGTTCTAGCATCTTGAGATGTTCCATCGCACACGCCCCCTTTAACCAATCCTTGACCAGCCGATACCTGCGCGCCTGCGTGCACCCGCTCACGTCGCACACTGGTTTCTCTCCCAGTGGCACCTTTAGTGTCGTAGTGTCGTAGTGTCTTGTGAGAGTATAGAGACGGGTACCGAAGACGTGAGTTTCATTCGACCATCGACCTCCCGAGACGCTGGGAGGGCGGGGCCGGGCAGTAACTTGGTAGTCGATATCCGCCGGTCCATGGTAAGGATGAGCTTGACAGACTCGAGCACCTCTCCCTCGGGTACCTCTGAACCGCCCCGGGTACACTGCACGATGGCAGGGGTAGCAGAGACCGGTGTCCGATCGTCCGCAGTCGACAGCACGTTGCGCTTATTCTTTGACTTGGACTGTTTCTTGAGCAACCGGTTAATCGTCTCTGCCTGTCCGACACCGACATGACGTACACATGAGCGCACGCATAAAGTCAGGTAAGACACGCACCTTTTCGTCCTCGAGTTTCTTCTCCGTCAGGTTCTTGCGCTTCCGGGCGGTTTCTTCCCGCCGCAGTGCGATCTCGGATTCGGTGGGT
>QFEF01000166.1:0-24298 GCA_003316035.1 Neoboletus subvelutipes
TAATATTGCAACAAGGGTTGCGTTATCGATGTCACATCATGATCTTGGGCAGCCCAACAGTGGAGTCGAGCAACGCTGATCCGCGTTCTAACGCTGTGCTTGCTTGATATCCCCTCTTTACTTTGCCACCCAGTATTTCAAGCCATGACCCAATATTCCATGTTTTGAACGAGTGCGTATGAATGCGCTCAATACCCTTTTCCAGTCACGCTTGACGGGACGCCTCGAGCCTATGGTATGCGGCGATACCCGCATGTGGACACATAGTCGAGCATACCGTCCCGTACGAGTGCGTCGCCGTCCGAGTGATAATCCGACATCGTGTGACCAGCCCCGGATCGAGATCTCGCAGTACATCGCCACAGCTTTCGCCACGTCCTAACCCCAACCCATCCGCCAAGCGATAAAGTACACCTCGAGCGGACGCGATGGGACATCACATGCACACACGATACTGCGCCTGTGCCTTGTCTGCGACCCTGTCGAGTGGAGCGGACATGATATACTGCCAGTGGGAGGCTGAGGTAACGACCTTGTGTGAGCCTGTACGGGGTCGTCGAAAGGATGGACGCGGGTGTTGGGGTAGCGGAAACGCCGGAGGGGAGACTGTGTGTAGCGTTTGATTGTCTGCTTTGGGACGTCGACGAAGGGTGAAGCTTAAGGATTTGCCATCCCGTCATCATCACTGTGTTTGGCGTCGTTTCCATTCAAGGTGTTGTTATTGGGCCTTGGCACGGGCGGATGGGTCGGAGGGCTGTCGAAGGGCAATCGTGCCTTGCAAAAAAGGGGGACGGCATTTGCCATTGACGTCGTCGAAGGGGGATTGGGCAGTCGTGCGCGTGATTGGAGGTCGGTGACCGTCGTCGGCGATGGGAAGTTGAAAACGACACGAGTTGAGACGCCGACTAATATAGGTCTAAGGGACGAGTGATGCCAGTATACCCTCCAGGGGGGACAATGGAAGGTAGGAATCCCAATACGCCCTGTTTACCGGTCGCCAGAGAGCCTGAGAGCCTGAGAGCTGCTTTTTGCGAGAGAGCAATCGACCTTACGACTCGAACCTCATGAGTGTCACCATCTCGCTCGGACGGCCTGTGAGGAAGTTAGGATTTGACATTCTCTTAGCGAAAGGAGTCAGACTGACTTAAGCATGAAACTTGTAGGTAGTACGGGGGAAACCAGCTGCAGGTCCGCCTGGGCTGGAGACATACAGCGAGAATGCTGATGATAACCTCTTCAGGCAGAGCTCATCTACCTCTTTCTAACGTCATCTACTAGTACCCCCGACCCGGAAACAGCGGAGACTTGATGATGGGATAGAGCATCAGCAATCCTACTTAAAATTTTTCCGAACTACAATACCCAGTTGAGATAGTGGAAAGGGTGAAAGCAGTAATAGATCTCACCCACACTCCCACCTCTCTTCTTTTCTCTGTCGAACCACACTTCCCGCAAGCCTGTATGCAGAAAAGTTTGTTTATGAAGAAACCACATGAGATATATACCCTTCTAGATGAGATACGCATCAAGGCTACCCGTCCAACAAGTGATAAAACTCGTAAAAGTCGGTCGGGACACCGTTGTCGTACAGATTGTAGCAGGTGTAGTATTCGGCGCACGCGTATGGCGTCCACCCGTAGTTGCCGGGATCGTGCCAGTAAATGGACCGGAAGTCCATGCCATTCGGGGCAGACTCCTCGTCACTCTCGAGATTGTCGGTGTTGACAACCTCACATGTACCTGTACAGTCTTGGCTGCTGCAGAAGACGCATGCGCCATTGGCAGGGTAGGCAACGGCAGGGGAGCCACTGGTAGGCGATGCGGTTTGTTGGGCAAGAACGACACTTATAACGAAGAGGGCGGGGAGGAGGAGTACACGAGTGTTGAGATGCATGGTGTCATGGGCCAAGGAGCGCAGGTATGAGTTGGAAGCGCAACTACATAGGATTTTAAGTCCTCGGGACTCTCATGTGAAGATACCCACGCAAAAGATCGGTGAGTTGACAATGTGAGTTGGGTGTAGAACTCGGCAAAAAATCTGTGGGCACTACTTGCAAACATATCAAGTCAACAAGTGCCCTCGTCCTGAGTATACCGTGAGCAAGTCATACAGGAATACAACGCTGAAATGAAGCAGACTGTCTTATAATTTGGATTTGTGGCCGTCACTGCCATGAGTATCAACGTCATACGTGTGTTTCCATTCCAAATTGGCGTACGCGATTCAGGCGTTTTGGACAATATTGGGAGAGCGAGCTCGTGCGTCATCTGATCGAGCTGTGGTGGCAAGTGCACCACTTAGTAAAGGTACGTGACGAGTCAGAGAGAAACCCAGCAAAGCAGCAGGGTCGAGTGTACATATGCTTTCAAAGCCTTCCATTGCCATGAACTTGCCGCGTCGTGCTGAATCTGAATTGTGACCTACTTTCCCACAAGACAACTCAAGAAAACAGAGGACGCTTCTGCCATCAGGAGGTCGTTCTAATATCCGTAGAAATACGTTTGTCTCTCGGGCCTTCAGATGCTTACCGCCGTCGAGAAGAGATGAGATATTCTCTGTGGATTTGATGCATTGCATGATTGCTCACCGGCGCGTTGCAACATAATATTTTCTGCAACTTTGCCAGTATTGCTAATGTCCTGTGTCGAGACGCACAAATCACAAGAGATAGCCCTAGCAACGTACGAACATTCTAGAAGGTAGATAGGGAATGTGTGCCATTCAAGTGGGTCAGCGGAAGAGGTGCAGGGCTGCGCAAGGGCGTCAATCTTTTCCGTGATCTCGGTCACCAGATGTTACTCTCTTGACAATGGTGGGGCAGGTGGCGACATCATGTTCACAGAAATCCCGACGGAACTGCAGGAGATCAATGAACTGGTCGAGAAGGCTGGCGTGAAAGGGTACTGACGCCCTGCACCGTTTGGGTAGTACCTTTCGGGATGAGACTGTTTGTCCCACTTCAGCGTTATATTTCTGTATAACCTGCTAACAGTATACTCAGGCGAGGGCATTTGTTGACATGTTATATATACTGGCAGGTAGCGACCCCAGATTTTGTCCCTTGATTTCTACACCCACCCACGTTGTCATATTAAGCATGGACACACATTCAAGAGAACAGGTTAGCCTACCCGGTCGTCATCTGACGATGCGGCCACCCACAAAAATGACCTTCGTGTGGGTTCTCTTCACATGAGAGTGCCGAGCACCTAAAATCCTATAAAATCGCGCTTCTAACCCACAAGTTACCCTCATTGACCTCGTTGGCCCTTCACACCATGCATTTCAACCCTTATCTACTCTTCTGACCCGTCCTCTTCGCTGTGAGTGGCGTTCGCCGTTCTTGCGCAACCAGCTGCTGAGGCTACGAGTGGTTACCCTGACGTTGCCTACCCCGCTGGCGATGCGTTCATCTTCTGCAGTAGCCAAGACTGCACAGGCACGTGCGAGATGGTCGACGGCGAGTATCTGAATGAAACTGACCACGAGGGGGAGGCGGCCCCGAACGACATCGGCTTCCAGTCCATTTACTGGTATGATCCCGGCAACTATGCCTGGGGAGTGTACACGTGCATCAACGGCTGCGACTGCGTTCCCGTGACCATTGGGCCAAACACCTGCTACAATCTGTACTACAACGGTGCTTCGTTTGACTTTTATTACTATTGGTTCGACTCGCAGGAGGCCTCATTTGTAGCTCATCTGGAGGGGTATGGACATCTCTTCATGCAACTTCTTGACAAATCGACTTACCTGCGTACAGGCTTAGGCGAAGGACGGCCCTAGAGAGAACACGAGAGGCGGGAGTGTGGGTGAGATCTACCACTGATATTACCCTTTCTACTGATCTAAACTGGATATGCTAGCTCAGGGGGAAAAAGTTTAAATATGTATCATGAGATTTTGTGCCGGTGAACGTAGCCAATTGGAAAGTTGTGGGGAACCAATTGACTCGACTTATTTCAGTGTGCTCGAGTGGGTTCTACCCGATGTTCAAGTTTCCCTCGGGCAGCTCACGCAACACACGTGAAACTCGACAACCGGGTGAGGCTGGATCAATGCAGAGGCCCTGCCACATCGAGCACTGGCAGTGTGCAAGGTTCACGAGTCCATTCATCTTCACCCCTATGGTTGAGTTCAGTCCCGGGTTTACTCGTTGATTAGCATCCTGGGAATTTGAGGTGACTTCAGCCTGCTTGCCTACGAGAGGGTAAGTTAGACCCGTCTTTTCCCCATAACCCAACTCGAGAATGCTCGCCATCTAGTGATTCCCAGCACGGAAAAAAAATAAAAAAAAATAAAACAGAGCGGTGTAGGTTCCCTTAACAAAAGTCCACCCTGATTCACATTCTCTGTGGATCCAATGTATGAATGCTCACCACGTCGCGGCAGAATATGATCTGTAACTTTGCCAATGTTGATGTCCTTCCTGCGCCTAGTGACCTCGGTCATCAGACACACTCTTGTGGTGCAAGTGGCGAAATTGTGTTCACAGAAACTGGATTGTAGGGGGTCGGTGAACTGGTTGAATTGGAGGGTACTGACACCCTGTACCATTCGGGAAGTACCTTTTGGGATGAGGCTGTCTGGTCCGTTTCAGTATGACCTGCTGACAATTCACTCGGGGCGAGGGTACTTGCTAACTTGTTATATACTTGCAAGTAGCGGCCCCAGATCTTGTGCCGTGGTTTCTACACCCACACGTTCTCATATTAAACGCGGAGGCATGTGCAGGAGGACAGGTCAGCCTCCCCGGCCGCCACTAGACGGTGTGGCCACCCACAAAAATGACCTTCGCGTGGGTTCTCTTCACATGAGTGCTAGGCACCCAAAATGTTATAAAACCGCGCTTCAAACCTGCAAGTTCATTACCCTCGTTGAGTTCCTCGGCCCTTACACCATGCATTTCAACGCTCATCTACTCTTCTTACCCGCCCTCTTCGCTATGACTGGCGCTCTTGCGCAACTAGCTGCTGAGGCTACCAGTGGCTACCCTGACGTTGCCTACCCCGCCGGCGATGCATTCATCTTCTGCAGCGACGCAGACTGCACAGGGACATGTGAGATGGTCGACGGCCAGTATCTCAGTGCCACTCAAGACGAAGACGAGTACTCCCCGAACGACATGGGCTACCAGTCCATTTATTGGTATGATCCCGAAAACGCCCCCTGGGTACTCTACACATGCCCCGGCCCCTACAACTGCGATTACTCGCCGAGCATCGGGCCAAACACCTGCTACAATCTGTACGACAACGGTGTTCTGACCGACTATTATTACTATGGGTACGAGTTGATCCCGGGGTATGGTGCTCCTTGATGTGTAGAGGGGTATGGATATCTCTTCGTGGGGCTTCTTGACAAATCAACTTACCTTTATACAGGGTTGCGGGAGGGACTGCCCCAGGGAGAATAGAAGAGAGGCGGGAGTGCGGGTGAGATATATCACTACTTTCCCCCCTTCCACTGACCTCAGCTGGATATCCTAGCTCGGGGAATCTTCTAAATAGGATGTGCGGGTGTACAATAGCACTGAGGTTGAATTGAATAAGATATTAGAAAATCCACGTCGCTACACGGAAACCTTTGTGGATTATTTGGGTGTTTGCTGAAGACAAAGTTCCCGAGGCACTACTAGACATGCGACAGCAAGGAATGACGATCATTGTCACTAACTCAAGCTCATGAATTTGATCGAACCTTCGACATATTACATAATGAGTATGAAACGGTGGAGTTGGGGTGGAGAACTCACACTTGCCATCTGGTATGGAAGCCCGGACGATCGTGCTCTCTCGGCACAAACGCTTTAGAACTCAGTCGTATCGGCATTGGGATTAGGGAATTCAGTTGCTTCGTATCTATGTGACCCTCGGACACCATCTCGGCCGAACCCATTTATGTACATTCACTAACAAATTTGTGTATTCAGCCTTCCGATGCTCCAGAATCAAGGCGCTGACAATGAAATCGCATGTTTGAGAGCTATGTACAGGCAGTATGAATACAACACAACAATGAAAATGACCTACTCTGAGTCTGAGTCTGAGCTAACAATGACTGGATCAGATGCCCTCCCTTTGCCCTTACTGTTTCCTCCAAACGACAGTAACCTAAATCCTGGCCATTTACACATCAGCAAATTAGACTGTTGCTTATTCATGCTTATTGTACTTATTCAACCCAAGAACTTTGTCGAAAGGATAGCTTAGAATAAGGAGAATAAGGATCATATAAGTTTATCCTTCCTCTTGAATCATACTTATTTTTCTCATCGCATGGTCGGAAAGGAGAAAAAGCAGCTTTAATTAACCACACTGCCAGTCTATGGTAGGAATTAAAAGTAGAAAAAGGAAAATATAACCACGAGGGAACACATTCAAAACGCGACGAAAAGAAGAAAAAAAGGGCAGTGTTATGATGTAGTACTAAAAGGGTGAGGTAATTCATCCATTTGTGAAGTCATTCGGATGAGAGGGGGAAGTGACCGGCAGGTAGTACTGGCAAGTCCGAGGCAGCGGAGGGAGCAGAGATCACATCCTAGAAATGGGTAACTGTTGTTAGTCAGAATGGTATTAGCGAAAGGGAACTTACACAGAAGAGCATGTGGATCCACATTCAAGTTGGCGTCCTTGGTCCCATTGCAATCCACTTCGGTACTGGAGATCTTGAGGTTGCGACGGCACTGAGCTTCCGCAAAGATCAAACGGATAAACTCTAGGCCCCTTCTGTCCACTGACAGCTTGTAGTTAGCTGTCCCCTCATTCCAGTTGGATGCTGAGAACTGAAACAGCATTGATGACTCTTGCCCGGTCGCCTTGTTCAACGTCTTTGGTAGCTTGATTTTCATCTTGCCGTCGGGAGTGTCCATCATCTCCAACAACACCTGTTCGACATCGATGATGCCATCACGGATGAATTCGACTGCACGTTCAAGCTGCAGCCATGTTAGTAAGGCTGAGTGAGACTAGCAGCTTGTACATTACCGCCGCAGATGCAATTGCGACCACACCACCTGCATTCTTTCCTGACACAAGCTGCTTCACGTCCCACCCTTTTACCTTAACAAAGCCAGCAATGTCGCTCAAGTGAGTAGTGGCAATAAGCTCATATAAAAACGGTGATTTGAATCGGCCTTCCGGAGTAGGTTGTGCGTCTGAGTCAGGGTTCTCATCCAAGAAGCAAAAGGATTGGTGGAGCTTGGCAGCTTCATCCCGACTGATCTTGTCATCAGGTAGTTCAGCAAAGTAGCTGATCATTAGGGCGAGCGCAGCAGAGCCAAAGCTACTCCACCATTCTGATATGCATTGGAGGGCCTACAGAGTAAAATATTGTAATATTATGACCTGTGCATGAAGAAAGAAAGAAAGAAAACATACAACAGCATGTACAGAGCCATTAGTAGTCACGCGGTACTTGATTCCAGGGTAAACAGCATTGAAAATATCTTGCAAGGCAGCAGCGAAGCCCTCGTCAGGTATGACCCAGACATTGGGCTGGGACCCACACCAAAGGGTAAGAGTTCCAATGACCCCACGGGACCAGCGATGGTTATTGGACTTGGATACAGACGGTCCAAGAGTCCAATGGTGCAGAGGGCAACAAGAGGGAGATCAGCGGAGAACTCACTGATAGAGTGACAGAGGATTCCTGACAAGACTTGCTGGTGGGCAAGGAAAGAGCTGGTCTGTAGAGCTCTTAAGTATCTGCTATAGAGCAAATGGAAACAGAGGTAGAAGAGTTGTTAATTATAATGGGAGAGAGCTCCCAGACTATATACGTATTGTATATAGAGTTAAAGAGGAGTCCCAATGTAAGGGGACCTGCCCTACACCCGATGACTGATAGGGTCAAGGGTCTGACATCATAAGTGATGTCATGATCAGTCATGCTGACTGAGAGGGCTAAGGGTATGATGTCATGGTCTAGAGCCAATGACGTCAGAAGTGGTCTGGAGTCTATGACGTCACAATGACATCATAGGTCTAGCCCTGTGATGAACAACAGTCACATGTGGGTCTAGAACGACCGAAAAAGAGATCTACCATACTCTATAGTAAGAGTCCGTTTCCAATATTAAGATAAGATAAAAGATAGGAGTAAGCAAGTATGAAGAGTGTATAGTATGAACATAATAAGTTCAACAATGGTCACTGGGGACGGGTAGATCCTTTGTGGTATACTCGCTACGTTTCTTGGTGTTCTCAACTATATACCCAGTAGCGTCAAGCGGGAGGTCACCATGCTGCACACTACTACCTGCTGCTGATGGTGTGGAGGGAACAGTAGTCACGATCCCAACAGATGACTATCTTTGTCATTAGCGCCAGTCAAATAAATTGATAACACATACCAAAGTGGTTTGACGGTGGGATCCTTTACTGGCGAGACCCGATGGCAAGGGCTTGATTGGTCTTGCTAGATCCTCCAGCCCCTCATCACCACTCTCACCTGATTCACTGTCAAGAACGATGTCTGCCACGACTCTCTTGCGCTTGACTGCAGTCAAAGGAACACAAGGCTGAGAGGGTGGTGGGGGCATGCAGCCAGGCTCATCAAGCTGAAAGAAGTCCATCATCGGGAAGTGAGGCTGAGAAAGTGGGAAGGATGGGATGAGATACGGTAAGCTGTTAGAAATAAAGTTCACCATTTCGACATCCGTAGGCATATGATGCTGAGGTGGTGGGGACATCTGCTCATCTGATTCGCTGCTAAGAACGATGCTGGCCCTGTCTACCTTGTGCTTGACCGTGGTCGAATAGATACAAGGCTGAGAAGGTGGTGGGGGCATGCAGTCAGGCTCATCCTGCTGAACAAAGTCCATTATTGGGGAGTGAGGCTGAGAGGGTGGGAAGGGCGGGCTGAGATACAGCTCACTGTTAGGAATAAAGTTCTCCATTTCTGCATCCATAGGCATACAACACTGAGATGGTGGGGGCATCCTCTCATCCTGCTTGTTGCCAAGAATGATGTCCACCTTGCGCTTGACCACAGTCAAGGAGATACGAGGCTGAAAAGGCAGTGGGGGCATACTCTTGTTTGGGTCACTGTCAAGAACGATGTCTGCCATGGCCACCTTGTGCTTGTCCGCAGTCGAAGGGATATGAGGCTGAGAAGGGGGGGGTGCAACCAAGTCTACTGACATATCACAGTCTTGCTTGTTCTCAATCGTCTACCAAGCGACCACATACTAGTCAATAGAGTAAAATGCGTCAGTTCAATGACTTACTACGACATTCTTGAGGCCCGACAGCACTGACGCAGCCCTCTCTTCATGCTTGTCAACCACATCTGTGAACGCATCACCATTTGCAGCGTCGGTATCAGGGTCCATCTGCAAACTGCCAGTGAGGGTCGCCTTGCTTGATAAAGACGTCAGGTTGGTTGAGGGTGGGCCAGAATGAGCGAAATGGGAGCCACTTTGCATGGTTGAGCCGCTATCCGAGTTGATGCTGTGAACCCTAGATTGGGAGACTTGCGAAACCCAACGGTTAATGTGAGCATCATGGTTGTCAGGTGTAGACCTGGAAGAAAGGGCCAGTTGTAAGAAGAAAAGTGTGGATTCAGTCAGTAGAAGTAACATCAATCAACGCAGCAAAACCGAATGCTTACGCCTGCTGATGTTTGGGTTCCAGAGTTATAGTGGCTGCCAATCGATCATCTCCATCAACACATGTCAACTGCTTGGAAATTCACTCACGTTGTTTCTGCTGACCCTCCATTTGATGCTGTGCTTTCCATGCCTGGAGGCTATCCTTCAAGGACATCTTCTTGGGTTTTTGAGCCACCAACCCTGCATCAGGCGCTGCATCGGGCACTGCATTGACTGTCAAGCCTGGGTTATCCATAGACTGTGCAGAGGTAACATTGATCGGATTCATCAATGCTGCCGCTTCTGATGGGTTTCCGCTTCGGTCTACCTTGCGTACAACATGAGGCCAGGGGCATGGACGAACAGGCTGAGGCCTGTTTGCTTGGACCTCAGCCTCCTTACTCTCAGCTTCCATCTCCATGGTTGCCAGTCGGCCAATCCCCTCGATGGCTGCCTTTTCCTGGGCAGCCTTCACATCCTTTATGTGCTGGTCATCTGTGGCCTTCTCTGCTTTGGTGCGTCTCTTCTTTGCAGGCTTCAGAATATCAGCAGGATGCTTATTTGCATTAGAGGGGCAAGTACGACAGGTAGTGGCATTATTGTCGGCCATCATAGCACGAGCAAGGGCAATTATGGACGGAAGGGTAGCAACTGGAGGATGAGGTGAATGTTAAGGTATGAAAAATTTCTGCACAAGAAATGGGACTTGAAATGGGACTTATTGCCCCAAACAAACAACTATACTTTATAGCAGCCGTTTACACAATGTGCAGTGCTATGTGTTACAAGTGTCCTAGGGGGTACTATTTTTCTCTCACCTATGGCATCGCCAGACCTATCGGTATCCACTCTGATACCCGATTCACTCTGGGACGACATCCTCCCAGACCTGGATATCCCACAGGAGGTATGGGAAGGCATCCTGGACTCCTCGCTGTTCCAACCTTAATCTCGCCCCAGACTTCTTTCATTTCCTACTGCGGACCTTTTACTCCTAAGTCATATTCTCTCGCATATGACTCATGTTCCTTTCCTCATGACTCATCGGCCTCAGTTCATTTCCTATTTAGTCTTGCTGCGCCCACAGCCTTCTATTTCATATTATGTGATGTGTCTTCTTCTTTCGGTACATGACACGTCTTTCCTTCTATACTTCATGCGACGCGTCGATTCCTTTTATATCTTACGCGACACAATGCGTCTTTCCCTTTGCATCATACACGACGCAACGCGTCATTTCCTTTTAGACTTTAGAGTGGAGATTCTATCTCTAACCGGCCCTAAAGGGGCTTAGTATAAATAGCTAGAATCACTGCCCATGTAACTCTAACTTTGATCTATGCAATCTTATGTAGAATTTGAAGCCTTTGCTGCCTGCGCCCGCATCAGCATAGTTAATCTCTCGAAACCGGTGTTTCATCGTGCCATCAGTCTTGATCTCGATCATCTGTCAATCAGATCTTCGATCAAGCAACTGTGAACCTTCTATAGGGAGGTGTCACCACTTTCGTCGCTAATCAGAGGATTAGCCTACTAGCCATTGCCCAATGCTAGTCGTGCCCAGCCGCCTATTGACCAGAGGCCGTGCCCAGATACAGGCCTTGCCCATGACCTGTCCATAGCCGACTACTTCTTGTGTGCCTGGAGGGAGCCCACTCATTACTTTGCGAACAGCATACCAGCTGAGGTCGCCACAACCGTTGCACACCACTCACCGATCAGGTGATCCGCTTGCAGACCAAGAAGGTCACCTGTGTCTACAGAGGTAGACTTGTCCTGTAAGCAAAGACCTCAGTCTTCTGCATACGCGTTATTTGTTACAACCGGTCATAACACTATGCAGCTAAAATACAGCGAGCTCCAGCACCCTTGTGGGTATGTTGGATGTCGGCGCTATTTCAAGTCACTCAGAGGACGCACGAAGCACCACCATACGGTACACCCTGTCCTCCCAACCACCTCGTCCTGTGAATTGCCCAGAAACCATGAAGATTCGGACTCTAGCTCATCTAGTACTACAGATGAAGAATCAGCTGACCAACAGCCTTATGCCAATGGAGAAGACATCGCTGGGGTTGAGTGGGACAAAGAAAATTTCCCTGAAATCCAATCCACCCACGCTGGGAGCAAGCTACACAGTTTGCCCGAACTGGAGCACAGTGTCAATACAGAGTACTACAGCCCAGGTGACAGACTCTATCGCAATTACCACCAGAAGCTAAACAGTAAATTCCTACGCCCACTGAGATATTGGAAACCCCATTAACGACAATGTAGGTAGACCATGTGATGAGAATGGCAATTTTCTTCCTTCTGGTACCGTACCTGAACCCTGCACTAAGGACCCACAAGACTGGACTCCATATTCTAGTCGTGTTCAATTCAAGACTGCCAAGTTCCTTTACAGCCATAACCAAATATCTGCCTCTCAAATTGATACCCTTTGCTACCTCTGGGCTGCTACGCTATGCAAATATGGTGATGCTCCGCCATTCAAAGACCACCGCCACCTCTACAATACGATTGACAAGACCCCTCTTGGTGATGTCAAGTGGGACTTGTTTTCTGTCAAGTTTTCTGGAGAGACTCCAGACGGACCAGATGTTCCTGACTGGATGAAGCAACAACATGAGGTTTGGTATCAGAATCCTCAACATGTCGTGCACCAGCTCCTTGGTAATCCAGACTTCACCAAGGAGGTGGACCTATGACCTTTCCACGAGTATTCAACCAGCAGTGACATATGCCAGTACCACGACTTTATGTCTGGAGACTGGGCATGGAAACAAGCTGTAAGTTTGTATGGAGACTACATACTATGAAAATACTCACATACCACTGAACAATAGGACATCATTACAGATGACCCTGACACGCATGGCAGTACATTCGTACCCATTATCCTTGGGAGCGACAAGACAACTGTTTCAGTTGATACCGGTAACAATGAATATTATCCGCTGTATCTTTCAATCGGAAATGTTCAGAATAGTGTCCAGCATGCCCACCGTAATGCAGTAGTATTAATTGGCTTTCTCGCCATTCCAAAAAGTAAGTATCAGTTACCACGTTTGGCCCCAAGGGTGTTCTCTAACGAAGTATCAGCCTCACAGGAACATGCAGCAGATCCTGCATTTTGCAACTTTTGTCGGCAGTTGTTTCACTGCTCCCTATCAAGAATACTGAGTTCTCTCCACCCCGCCATGACCAAACCCGAGGTTGTTAGATTTGGAGATGACCATTATCGCTGCGTGATTTATGGCCTAGGTCCATATATAGCTGACTATGAGGAGCAGGTGCTCTTGGCATGTATTGTACGACGTTGGTGTCCACGGTGAGCGCCATACTGTGGATATCTCACCGAATCCTTTTAACATCAGCAAGGTGTCAAGCTCCATCCAAGGATCTAGATTGTGACGAATGGGTTCCGAATCGCACATGTGCATTCAACAAAGCTCTCATTGAAGAGAACATAGCACCCAGTCTACTCTGGGATGAATATGGTATCATTTGTGATTTAATAGTAAGTAAGTTTAATCAAGCTATGACAGCGTGATGCTAATAGTGCAACTACAACTTTAGCCTTTCACAAACGACTTTCCGCGTGCAGATATACACGAACTAATCGCCCCCGATCTCCTGCACCAACTAATTAAAGGCTGCCTTAAAGATCATCTTGTCAACTGGGTCATTGCATATATTGAGCTCAGGTATACCCCAAAGAAGGAAGCTGATCGCATACTGGATGACATTGATTGCAGGTTAGTTGTGACTAATTTAATTTTTGTTTAATGATGGCTGATGATATTACACTAGAATTGCTGCCGTCGCATCTTTCTCTGGGCTGCGCCAATTTCCCCAAGGGCGCAAGTTTAAACAGTGGACTGGTGACGACTCCAAAGCACTAATGAAGGTAAATATGGTATATCTCTATTCATGATATACTATTAATTAGTTTGCATCTGAGCCAGATCTACATCGCTGCAATCGAAGGATATGTCCCTCAAGATATGGTACAGACTTTCCGTGCCTTCCTGGAATGTTGTTACATTGCTTGCCATCATGTCATCACGGATCATGATCTTGACGATATGCAAGACGCGCTGAGACGATTCCATCACTACCGCAATGTGTTTCAAAAGGAGGACTATCCAGTGGTACCAACTTTCTCACTACCTCGACAGCATGCAGCCAAACACTATCCAGAGCTCGTCTGCCTGTTCGGTGCCCCAAATGGGCTTTGTTCCTCGATAACTGAAAACAGCCACATAAAAGCAGTGAAGGAGCCCTGGAGACGGTCCAGCAGATTCAATGCTATCAGGCAGATGCTTATGACCAACCAGAGACTTGACAAGTTGGCTGTGGCACGGGTTGATTTTACCAGTCGAGGGATGCTTGAAGGCACTTGCCTAGAGCAGGTACCAGCCATTAGGTCAATCGGTTAGTGTGCTATGTTATATGGGACAATGAGGTGCTAAGATTGGACATAGGGCTCATATTGCAGTCGTCTGGAGCCAGAAATGAAGCTGACCAGGCGACCACTGCAGCACCCTTGCCAAAGCCACCTTCGGCCAGCACCCAAGCCGACAATGACTTCTGTGTTCCAGATGACAGTCCCCCATCTCTGGCTGCACATGTTGAGCTGGCATGCACTCCCCATATGTTACTTTTTATTTCAACATCTGAAATCTCACCAGCTCTTCAGAATGGAAACGGGCCCGTGATTTCACCACACTTGGCCTGGAGCTGCGGATCCGAAACTTTACTGAGCTCGTGCGCCGTTTTCTTTTTGAACAGAATAACCCACAGGATCACCGAGAAGCATCTGAGGTCCCACTGTCCAAATGCCCTCAGGTTCATGGCCACATATACACTTATAACTCAGCATCATCCCAATATTATGCTCCGAGTGATATAAGTGGTGTCCAGGGCATGCGCACAGAGTATATTCACTCAACACCAAACTGGAGGAATGAAGGCCCCCATCGTGACTGTGCCTTCATTGGTGTAGGAGAACACGCCACTGGTGCTACCAAGACAGAAATGCATGCCTATGAAGTTGCACGTGTACTCGCTTTCTTTTCATTCCACGACAAACAGGACTATTATCCCTGTGCTGTGGTCCGGTGGTTCAACAAAATCGGAGATGGACTGGATGAAAACACGGGTATGTGGAAGGTTCGCGCTGCAGTACTCCCCAATCACTCCCCCCATATCGCTATTGTGCACATCAACACGATATACCATGCTGCTCATCTGATTCCTGTCTATGGAAATGGGCCCATTCCGCAAGGTGTCACCCCGTCAAATGTATATGATGCCTTCCACGTATTCTATGTCAATAAATTCGTTGATCACCACGCATTCGCGATCACCGGCTGAATTTCTCCTAACCCCTACCCTCCCTTTCCTCGTTTGCAACGGATAACCTACATGAAGTCTATGTGGAGGTGTGGTGGTGTTGGGAGGGCTGTATACAACGTTAGGGTTAGGCATGCAATGTTCATGGATTACTTTTGTATCTGATTCATCAGAATAGGAGTGGTGGATTTTTTGGGAAGATGTGGTCAAGATGCCATCGCTCTACGTGCAAGAGTGAAGGCAATATTCCCTCCAAGTTGTTCTATAGTCGCCCCACTGCCTGAGCCCTCCGCGCTTGATGCATCGACCTCACCCACCAGCTTTCCACCTCCAAGCGGTGCTTTCTGCAGTATTGCAGCACCACCAGTATGTGGGACAGTCCACCTGGGGAGCAACTGACAAAGTTACATTGGTCTCTGCCATGTATATCCCTACACTGGACTCAACAGGTCTGGTTGATAATTATGCTGAGCTTTACCCCTCCAATCGATGAATGCAACCGGACACATATGTGCGCTCTTCTGAAACAGTTGAAGAGCACTCTTTAACGGCCTCAACGATTCATTCACATATTACATGGATGAGTGTGACAAAGAATGACTCGACTGTAACAACAAGGAGGCTCATGGAAAGGGAACTAGCGTACAGCTGGTGTGGTTTCTGCATTGGGTGCTACCACACATTTTTATCTCCAGCGAAGTGCAAAAGCAAAGGGCAAGGAGCCAGAGTCTGCCAAGCTGTCACAATCACAGAAAATGTGTTCAAGTTCGTAATGAGCATCTTCAAGAAAGTAACCCATGATAGGACTGAACTTCTCCATCACATATGTCACTTGGCCCAAAGCGGATGAACCATGTACTGATTACTGGTCTGGCTTCAGGGATTGGAGTCCAGAATGGCCTTTCCTCCCTTCTTGGACTCTCAAGATGTTTTGTCATCCCCGCTACCTCCCTCCATGTTTGCCAGCTTTATTATCCCAACGTGGATATCACCACCAGCACAATTACTACATTTGGCAAGGATGGTCTACCCGTACTGGAGAGAACGCCAGATTGAAAGAAGGGGTCACTGGATAATTCCAATTCTCAACATATGTATTCGCCCATTCTTCATTCTGTCTGTCTGACCTAAATCTAGTTCGACGAGGCAGACGTTATCAACGAATCTTACATATGCTTCTACTGTTGTGAAATCAAGTCAGTATGAAAGACACGAGCATCACAGGCAACATCTTCAGACAAACTCTTGCATTTACAATCCAAGCTCACACAGTTGTTAGAACTCAGCAACACCATGGTTGATCGACATGATGCATTCTCCTGAAGACATGGTTTCTCACCAACACCACATTGGCCCCACCGCAGGTTTGGTTGGCCCTTGGAAACAGGTTTTGATGAGAACGATGAAGATATGCAGAGGCTGCGGGAGCAGTGGCGATTTGATGAAGAAGATGACCCACTATAGCTAATAAGGCTCATTGCAATTAATTCACTTTTTTTGCCTTTCACCCTTGTCTGTGGCTTATTGTACTTGAACGAAGGTTTACACTCGCTGAATGCTTCCAAGATGTGCCAGGATGATTACTTAAACATGCTTATCATGCTTATTACTCTTGCCAGGATTATTTCAGGTCCAAGAAGTGTAAATAAGTGTGATAAGCAACAGTCTAATTTGCTGATGCAGAAATCATTGCAGACATGCTCATCTTCGAAAAGTTTGACTGCCTTCTCTAAATTACCTTCACAAAACAAATCATGTCCAATATGACTAAGTATGTAATGAGTTCAATTTAATCAGAGTATCCGTTAGATGATACATACGGGCGGGTCAGAATCTGAGGGTCTGTCAAAAGCAAGGTCGTCCCTATTCGTGAACATTAGCTTATGATCAGATAAGACTTATATAGTCACCTTGGTAGTCAGAAACGTATGCCAAACCTTTAGTCTTGATGTACTGAACATGTTGAGTAAAGGAAAGGAACTGCGCAACCTCATAGCCAGGCTCGCCAGGTTTCACAAGCGGCACGCAGTTGCCATTGTGGATAAACTTCATGAACTCAGTATCTGCGTCTGGAATCTCCTCTTCACAGAGGTAGGTGCAGTCAACTGTGGTTGCTCTGGCTCCTCGGATGGGGTTTGCAGGGTACCGCAATGCAAAACCAGCATCCACAAAGTGTATCGAGGGAATGGCAAATGACGGGGGTTCATGGGCACTTGCAATCCTCTTGGCAACAAAGTCCTTGGCGAGCTTGAAGAGTGCTTTTGCCCAATACAGTACATTCGCCTCACGGAATAGCTTTCCAGATTCTTCCTTGACCCCTAACCGCTTGAAGGGGCCCTCATTGAACTGGTTGGGGTGGCAAAGATAAGGGTGTTTGATCACAATATTGTTGTGGGAGTGAGATCCAATTCCAGTTGCTGGGGGGTTTGAAAGTATAAGGGTAGCCGTATGCACTGTCTTGAAAGCGCCAACACCAATAAAGGTGTCTTCATTGTTGCTACTGAGCCGGAGTTGACCTGGGTGTAGACTGGTGACGTTTTTCTTTGGATCCAAGTTGAACATGCAGTGATCAGCACTATTCAATATAAGTTTGATGGATACTGTCAGAATGGGATAGTAATTTGATAAACTGCATTTTTCAAGACTAGACCCCGTCAGTAACTAAACTAGCTTGATGACCACATGGTACTTACGTTTAGTCACATCCAAATCGGCTGCACCACCAACTCTCAGTGCCTCACAAAGGTTATTCCGGTCAGGTGAGAAAGGCTCAGCCTTGATAATGAGCAGTTTCTTTGTGGGGGGCGACTTTGTTGTAGCGCTGGCATTACTATTGGAGTGTACATGGTTGCACTTGATTGAAATCGGCAATGTGACCTGTAAGACATTAGTTACGTTAACCCACCTATACAATTTTGCATTACCTTTTTGTTCGACTGGGTGACACCTTTTGATGAAGTTATGTGCTGCTGATTGTCCAAGTTCTCATCATGGTCAAAGAGGTGCTGTGATGGTTTCAGGTGTGGCAGCGGTTTCACTGCCATTTTATTTGACCTGGTGACATGTTCCTCCATCGACTCTTCTGATGGAATCAAGCCATGCTGTTGGTTGTCCCCATGCTCATTAAAGAGGCGTTGCAACGGTTTCATAAGAGCCTAAGGAGGGAAACAGCAAGGAACGACACCGGGGGGAGTGGGAGTGCAAGATGCGCATTATGTGTGTGAAATGAGAATGTATCAATGAGCAAAAAGCTTATATAATGTACCCTATCATCCCTCTTCGCAATATATTGCTCATACTCAGCCCATTGACCCTGAGGCACAATGACATGGAGTGGAAAATGTTGAGTCTTGAATATGAACCCTCCTGCCTATTGGAATTGGGCACAGGTGGACCACGATCCAATGATGCAGAGGGCAACAAGCAGGGATATCAGTGGAGAACTCACTGATAAAGGTGACGATGGTTTCCTGACAGGACTTGCTAGTGGGCAAGAGAAAAGCAGCTAACCTGTAAGTGCTCTTAGAGATCTGCTAACAAGCAGATGGAAACTGAGGTAGAAGAGTTGTTAATTATAATGGGAGAGAGCTCCCAGACTATATACGTATCGTATATAGAGTTAAAGAGGAGTCCCAATATAAGGAGACCTGCCCTATACCCAATGACTGATAGGGTCAAGGATATGACATCATAAGTGACATCATGATCAGTCATGCTGACTGATAGGGCTAAGGGTATGACGTCATGGTCTAGAGCCAATGATGTCAGAAGTGGTCTGGAGTCTATGACGTCACAATGACATCATAGGTCTAGCCCGTGATGAACAACAGTCACATGTGGGCCTAGAACGACCGAAAAGAAATCTACCGTACTCTATAGTAAGAGTCCGTTTCCAAGATAAAAGATAAGATAAAAGATAGGGTAAGCAAGTATGAAGAGTGTCCAATATGAACATAACAAGTTCAACACTGCCACCTTTCAGGTACTCAGGTGAAGACAGTCTTGATAGAAGTACCCGATTTGAGTTTCTGCCGTCTCAGCATGATGAGCAAGGTCAACCCAGGAGTCATCGCGAACTATGAATTCATCTACACGCCAGGGGAAATCAGGGCAGAATGCTATAATACAAGGGTCAACAGTAGCATGTGCAATTGACACCAGACCACTAGCGGTGATACGTGCATCAACACCCTTCCTCCCCTCAACAATGTTCTACATGAAGGTCTAATTAGCCGATTACAATGTGATAGTAGAAGCTATGATGGCTTACCCCAAATGAAACTCCGTGTATACAACCTCACCTCATACCACCCTCATGGAGAGCAGAGATGCTCAGGGAGATTGTCTCTGCAGGGGGCAGAGGACCACGAGCAAGGTGTGATCAGCACTCAAGCTCAGTGGAGTAAGAGGCATGGTGCTCGCTATAACCGGCTGGGGTATGGAGATGGGGCATTCAACTAGGACCTGGTAAGGATGTCGGAGTTTTGGCCAAAGGACTGGAGGGGCCTGCTGCTGACCAGGCAGCTGGTGCATGCACGTTAGGGCTAGTACATGGTTGGTGAGTGATAGGAAGTAAAAGCTGTGAAGGACCTGTGTGAGATTTGTTCAATGGTGGGACCATGGGCAACAGGGCTGCAGACGATGGGGTGGCTCCATATCTTGGGGGAATTGCAACCAATGCCAGTGGGTTAACTGTTGCTATGACCATGTGAGCTCAGACACTGGAAAAGACAAACAACGTACATTTGGAATGTGAAGCGCCGATGGCTGCATGGATCACTTTTGGATCTGGGGCTGGAGCTGGAGCTATGTAAATGAGTATCTGGACTTCGGTGGTTATGCAGTGAGGTACTTACCTTTTTGGCAAACAGCAGTTCCTGGCCTTTTCAGGCATTCAGCAAAGCAGCCAGGGCACACTTTACGTGTGGCCCTACTTGTGTCAAAGGATGCTATGGGCTAGTACAGCGATCCCCGTGGGATTATGTTGTTGCAGCAGCTTTGCTCACAAATGAAATTGTCTGATGCTGTTTCAGTGAATAGGACAACAACCTCAAGGCCAGACATAACCGAGGAGATGTAGAAACAGGAGCTGTGAGCTGGGTTGGCTGAGATAGCGCTATGGGGTGTTTATATAGTTACCAAGCATACCATCGCAGGACTAGGGGCCCAATGTAGCGACATGAATCCCTTAGTTTGGGTATCAAATACGAACATGTACTTACCTTTCTTTGCCTGCAATCATACAGCATCTTGAATATGGGAAACAGTCTATCTGGCGCTTGTGGAGGAGTGTACACATGTGCAGCAACTCACTGCATATGTGTCTGTTCCTCCACAAACATTGCAGTAACTCTGTGGTTGCTTGGAGTGACCACGGAGTTACTGCAATGTTTGCAGCGAGAATCTTGTGGGCAGATAGCCAATCTGGTAGGAAGGAGAAGGCTATAGACTAAAAGTGAGAACTAGGAGTATCTGTTACGGTCCCAAACCTTCACAGGTCACTAAAGGGACATAGTTGTTTTTCTTTTCTTTTCTTATCTTATCTTATCGCATCACGTGACTAGATCACATGACCACTAGACTGAAGCTAGTTCACTTTCAGCTGGTTCACTTGTGCTCATGGACACACTTCACTCACAGAGTCTAGACTCGATGTCAAGAACTCTTTCATACCTTAATATATCCTTATATGTACTAATGACTTCTCACAGTCATATCCGCTCCTTCTATTCTTCTTTTCATTTCCGTGCCTCATGTCTAGCACATGTTAGGCTTCTCTTCCATTCTGCCACAGCATGCTGTGTCCTCACTCTTTTAATCTCCGTTCCTCATGCTCGACGCATGTTACACCTCATGTATTTAATCACCGCTACTCATCGGTAGATCCGTCGTACACATGTACAAGTAGTAGTTTGCATATATAAACCCAGAGACTACGACGGGTAATTCCCAGTCTAGTTCTCTTGGGAATTGTCTTCCTCAGGAGTTCCACTCAGCTTTAGTAGTTTTCTCTTCACCCTCCAGTCTAAGTGTTCAAGTGCAACCTAGAGTCATTTGACATTTGAGGTTGTTTCACTAGAACTAGACTATATTTCTACACTCTACCTTTCACCTACATACGCTTAGAAAATCCAATGAGTCGAACACAAGTCAGTCCCTCGTTCCTCTCCTCAAGGATCCGCATCGCTCATAGTAGAGGCGCTAGTGCCGATCACCTTTCACAGGACCCTTCGCCCTTTCCTCTCCAGCTCAAGGCCTAACCCACCTCGTCTTACAGCATGGGAGATTGCAGCAAGGCACGTCCCTGAAGCGTTCAGGTTACCAGCAATCGACCCTTATACACCAGACCATGAAGAGGACCCCAGACACCTCACCCCCGCATCAGAATTCTTAAGGAACTTAGAAAAAAGCTTAGAGCCAGCGCTCTTCACTCACTTCACAAACTCCGACACTGGTGGTTTAGTTTACCCACCAACTCGAGGAGAACAAATCGCACTCACCATCAGATCGGGCGTCCCACATGTCTCTCCACCGCATTCCCCGATTTCACAAGAGTCGGTCATCAGCGAAGAACCTGCACTAGAAGTGCAAGAGAGAGCGTGGTCTTACGACCCCAACGACGGGCCAGGCGTTTTACTTCATCAACAAGTTCCTACCCCCCGCGTCGCATCCTTGTCCCCTCTGCCAGAAGTCATCTTCGTACGAGCTATCATTAACGAGGGATTAGAGATTCGAGCACCCCCAGCAGTAAAGCAGGAAAGAGAAGAAGAGGTATTGGTGCAAGAGGAAGCACCGAGAGCAAAGAAGCAAAAGAAGCTTCCCAGGCGAACCATTAGAAGATTACACCCCAAAGAACCAGAGAACCACACGTCGAAGACATTATGTCCTAGACACACACTCCACTTACCTAAAAGATTCCAACAGTAGTTTTCCCCTACCAATATGACTATTCCCGTCGCTCTCCTCAATGCACTTGATATGGCTGCAGGTGATAACGATGACGATAACTGGGCTGCCTTAGCAAAAGAGTTAAGAAAACACATCAAGCACCAAGAAAATCAGCTCAACACAATTAGGGCATACAACCTTGCGTTAGAAGAGAGGTTGCAACAATTTGAAGTCCAAGTCAATGCTCAAGTAGCAGCGGCAGGAGCTTCAAGCAATGTAGGAGTAGTAGGCTCCATACATGCACAAGGACCCCCCTGAATTTCAAAAATATTCGCAGACCCCGGCAACTACGATGGAAAATGTGGAAAAGAGTTCGAAGAATGGTGGATTAAATTCCACTCCTGGCAAGAAGCAAACCCTGTCACTCTCGCAGGACAACAAGGCATTCGGGCATGTTTGTCCCAAATGAAAGGAAATGAGGCTGGCACATTCGCATGGTCTCAACTCAGCGCAATGATGCGCCAAGACTATGAGCCAGTATCCTGGTCTCATTTTGCATCGGTTGTGGAGGGGCACTTCCGATCAAGCACAGAAAAGGATTGGAATCGCAAGGCGATCTCCAATCTCCGACAAGGAGACTCCCCTATGGACGTTTTTCTGATGAAGTTTGAAACTTATCAGACAATGGCCGAATACGACGATGATCATCTCATCGAGCTTCTAGAAAAGAATGCCGACAGAGATCTCGTCAACAAGCTCATAATGGAACAAGGAAGGTTTGAAGACCTTATAAAATTCAAATTAGAGCTTAAGAAGCTTGGAGCAAGGAAACAGCTCCTAAAATATATTACCAAAGGAACTGCTGACCGATATGAACGGTCACACAAGAAGGAACATGACTCCAATGCAATGGACGTTGACGCGGTCCAAAAAGGTACAAAGAAGTGCCACAATTGCCAGGGAGAAGGCCATTTCTCTGTGGACTGCAAAAAGCCAAAATTGCAATGTCCGGAATGCAAATTCTTGGGCGGTGGTCACTGCAACAACTGCTCCAAGAACAAGGGCAAAAAGAGCTCTGGCGGACGTAACATCAACGCCGCTGAGAGCAAAGAAGAAAAGTCGCACGACCATGCACATACGTCTTGGGATGACGTTAAAAGCACCGACAAGAAGTCAGACAACTCCAAGGGTAAGACCTGAGACTGGAGTTCGTCAATCAAGGGGATGAGCTTAGACGAAGCTCGAGCCTGGTTCAAGGACTACGAGGCCCTGGCCTCCAAGTCAAAAAATTAAATAGTCCAAAGCGTGTATCTGGGTGCACAGAGGACTCAAATCAATTTTCTCCCTTATCTGTAGAAGAAACCGAGTGCGGAGATTCTGCAGATGTATCTACTCTATCTACACCTTTGCTGTCAGGAGGGTCCCATTCAGGGCTCGCTGGGAACATTATACCCAGGCTTAATTCTCCTAAACAAAAACAAAACAATATTTCAGCTCCAGAAATCCCAGATGACATATTCATCAGAAGCGTCAAAATAGAAAAAGAAGTCTTGATGACTATCGGTGTATCACCCATCGGATCAAAGCGAAAGTATATTAAAACCACTGCCTTGCTAGACTCAGGTGCAAACATTATTTTTATTGACAAGATGTGGGCAAAACACAATAACATTCCTTTAACCGAGCTCCGTTGACCAATTCCAGTTTACAACATGGATGGCACAAAGAACTCTGCTGGTAGCATTATGCACAGCGCTGAATTAATTGTCAAATTCGAAGGTCACCGTGAGCAAGTCTCAGTGGAAGTTACTGACCTTGGCAAGAACACATTCATTCTCGGATATAGTTGGCTGAAACGCCACAATCTGGAGATTAATTGGGCACAAGGAACTGTCAAGATGACACGTTGTCCTTCGCACTGCCACAGCTTACAGGATAAGCCATTCTTCGTCCAACAGATCGAAAAGGAAGAATTAGACATCCAATAGGCTGTTTATGACACTATTCACGCACTGGAAGCACAACTGGAAAAACCTAAAGATAAAACACCCGAAGAATTGGTACCCTTCATATATCACAAATTCCTAGACGTCTTCTCGAAGAAGCAATCTGAGCGCATGCCAAAGCGCAAACCATGGGATCATGCTATAGACATGAAAGAAGGCTATGAATCCAAAAAGGGAAGAATTATCCCCCTCTCCATTCAGGAACAAGAGGAAGTCACTGTGTTCATTGATGACCAGTTAGCTAAAGGTTACATACAACCTTCTAAATCCCCTCAAACATTGCCCGTGTTCTTTATTCCAAAGAAGGATGGAAAGAAGTGTATGGTACAGGATTACTGATACCTCAACGAACACATGATCAAAAACAATTACCCACTGCCGTTGATCTCACAGCTGGTTGAGAAGCTCAAAGGAGCTAAATTATTTACCAAAATGGATCTTCGATGGGGT
>QFEF01000171.1:5710-17981 GCA_003316035.1 Neoboletus subvelutipes
ATGAACTAAGGCTGATGAGTCATGATGGTGGGAATATGAGTCATATATGAGAGAATATGACTTAGGAGTAAATGGTCCACAGTAAGAATAGAAAGAAGGTCCCTGGGAAGCTAGCCTTCGAAGAGTGTGGTATTGAAGAACTCGTCCCATACCTCTGAGGGTACGTCTAGGTCAGGAAGGATGTCCTCCCAAAGGGAATCTGGTACGGGCGCGGATAAGGAGAGGTCGGGTGAGCTCATAGGAGAAAGAAAAATATCCTCCCCTAGGACACTTGTAACAATGACCGGAGTAACAAATAATGCGTATGCAGAAGACTGAAGTCTCCACTACCATTGATGACCTTCTGGTCAAGCTAGATGACCCTCTGGTTGAACTAGATGTGTGTGATGGTTGTGGTACCCCTCGGTGAAGCTGCAGTACAACTAGAAGTGGGATCCCTCCAAGCACAGATGGAGGAGTCGGCTATGAAGAGGTCATGGACAAGGCCTCTATCAACATGTGGTGACTTGTGGACAAGAGTCACGACCTTGGGCTTATGGACGATAGCCCAGACAAGGGATCCTCTGATCCATAGGCAAGTGGAGACACCTTCCTCTGAAGGTTCTCAGTTCCTTGACCAAGCTTCTGATTGACAGAAGATCAAGATCAAGTGTTTCAGCGATGAGCTTTGAATTCCACATAAGATTGCATAGATCAAAGTTAAAGTTACATGGGCAGTGATTGAGCTATTTATACTAAGCCCCTTTAGAGCTGGTCTAGAAATAGAGTTGCCAACTGAAATAGAAAAGTACTGTAATGAAAGAGTATGAGATCAAAAAGACTGTGGGTGTTATGACCAGTGTAACAAATAATGTGTACGCAGAAGACTGAAGTCTTTGCTATGGGACAATGTCTACCTCTGTAGATGACAGTGACCTTCTTGGTCTGCAAGCGGATCCTCTGATCGGCAAGCTATGTACAACAGGTGTGGCGACCACAGTTGGTATGCTGGATGCAAGGCAATGAGTGGGCTTCCTCCAGGTACACAAGGAGTAGTCAGCTATGGGGAGGTCATGGGCAAGGCCTCTATCAAGGTGCAGCTTGTGGGCAATGAGTGGCTGTGATGGCAAGCGTTGGACAATGGCTCACAAGCTGATCTTCTGATCAGGGACAAAGTGGAGATACCTTCCTTAGAAGGTTCTCAGTGCCTAGATCGAACTCTGATTGACAGGAGTTTGAGATCTTAGATTGGCAATGACAGTTGACAACACTGAGATGAACTGTTTCAGCAAAGGCTTTGAATTCTACATAAGATTGCATAGATCAAAGTTAAAGATGCATGGGCGGTGATTCTAGCTATTTATACTACGCCCCTTTAGGGCTGATTAAAGATAGAATCTCTGCTCTAAAGTATAAGAGGTTAAATAAAGACACATTGTGTCGCATAAGAAGAAAGGGAAATGAAGACGTGTCATGTCGCATATAGTATAAGAGGAAAGATGTGTCGCATCATGTACCATGAGAGTAATGAGATGTGTCACTGTAAGAGGAAATATAAAATAGCAATGCTGCTGGTGCAGCTTGACTAATCTGGTGAAATGAAATAGAGAAATGAATAGCAGCTGGTATGAGTCATGGAAGCAAGGATACAAGTCAAATGTGAGAGAATTTGACTTGGAAGAATTTGAGGGTCCACAAATAGAAAGGTGAAAATGAAAAGCAGTCCGAATGTCTACCTGTCCTCAAAGAGAGTCGAATGGAAGACTTCCTCCCATACCTCCTGTGGGATGTCTAGGTCCGGAAGAATGTCATCCCAGAGTGAATCGGGTATTGGGGCAGATACCGATAAGTCAGGCAAGCTCATTGGTGAAAGAAAAATACTCCCCCCTAGGACACTTGTAACAGTGGGCACAGTTGTATTGATGCTGAAATGAAATGAACTGCGACCACAGTTTATATAGGTATCAGAATGAAAAGGATAGATAGAAAAGGACCGAAATGAAAGCATATGAAATGAATAGATAGCAAGAGATGAAAATGGATAGAGGACACAAGTCAAATGTGAGAGAATTTGACTTAGGAGATTTAAAGGTCTGAAATGAAAAGGGTCAAAATGAAAAGGGGCTGGGAAGAAAAGAGACTGCATAGGGAATATGAGAGAGGGGACCGGCTAGTCCTGGAAGGGAGTAGGATGGAATACCTTGTCCCATAGTGCTTGCAGGATATCAAGGTCGGGAAGGATATTGTCCCAGAGGTCTTCAGGAAGAGAAGCTGCAACTGAGAGGTCAGGGGAACTGAGGGGAGAAAGAACAATGGGGGTGTCCATTATATTTGTAACAGATGGTAGCCGAGGAACTTAGTTCTCTGTGTATGTGTCATTTGTTACACCAGTCATAACAAAAGATCAAGGTTATCTTTTCCTGCAGAGCTGCCTAGCCCTAAGGACCCACCCTTGAACCAGAGACTACCAGAGGGTAGTTGTTACGACCGGTGTAACAAATAACGTGTACACAGAAGACTGAGATCTTCACTACAGGACAAGTCTACCTCTGTAGACACAGGCGACCTTCTTGGTCTGCAAGCGGATCACCTGATCAGTGAGCGGTGTGCAACGGTTGTGGCGACCTCAGCGGGTATGCTGTTCGCAAGGCAATGAGCAGGCTCCCTCCAGGCACACAAGGAGTAGTCGGCTATGGACAGGTCGTGGGCAAGGCCTGTATCTGGGTGCGGCCTCTGGACAATAGGCAGCAGTGATGGTGACCGTTGGGCAATGGGTCATGAGCGGATCCTCTGATCAGTGATGAAAGTGGAGACACCCTCCTCTGAAGGTTCTCAGTTACTTGATTGAGCTTCTGATTGACAGAAGATCAAGATCAAGATTTAGACAGGATGAAACACCGGTTTCTTCGACGCTGGCACAGGCGCTGACAGCGAAGACTTTGAATTCTACATAAGATTGCATAGATCAAAGTTAGAGTTACATGGGCGGCAATTCTAGCTATTTATACTAAGCCCCTTTAGGGCCGGTTACCAATAGAATCTCTGCTCTAAAGTATAAAAGGTAATAATGCATCGCGTCGCATATGATATAAAAGGTTAATGAGAAAGACACGTCACATCACATAAGATAAATAAGGAAAGACGCGAGACGTGTCACATGAGATATAAAAGGAAAGACGTGTCACATATCAAAAGAAAGATGTGTCTTGAGATAATATGAAATGTGATACTGCAGGTGCAGCTCGACTAATCTAAGCAAATGAAATGAACTGAGGCCAGGGTGAGTCATGATGACAGGAACATGAGTCATATACGAGAGAATATGACTTAGGAGTAAAAAGGTCTGCAGTATGAAATGGAAAGAGGTCCGAGAGAAGCTAGTCCTTGAAGAGTGCAGTGTTGAAGAACTCATCCCATACCTCCGAAGGTATGTCTAGGTCAGGAAGGATGTCCTCCCAGAGTAAGTCCAGTATAGGGGCAGATGTGGAAAGGTCAGGTGAACTCATAGGAGAGAGAAAAATATCCCCCCCTAGGACACTTGTAACAGTAGTCAGTGATCCACCACTATGAGATGCATCAACCTATCGAATCTGCTTAGAGAACCATCCAATGAGGAAAATCAGAGAGCCCCACCAGGATCCTTTGCAGCTGTACCACCTACATCTTCTGCTTCCTAAAGAATTGGAAGAACATCTCAGAGTACTCCATCTCCACTCCCTTCCATCATTCAAACAACCTCTTCAAACCATCCCTCCTGAAGTCAGATCCCATTGGCTGATCCTTCCCCTCTGCCACAGTTGGACCCAGAACCCCAACCTATCCAAGTAGACGAATCAGAGCCAGCCTCTGAATACTACTCCCATGTCCTTGGAAGGAATGTTCAACCAGGTGAAACTGGTGCCTATTTCCACTTGCCTGGATATGGCCAAGATCCAGATCCAGAAGACCCTAACCCAGGAGCAGACAATTCCGACAACAAAGATGAGATCAGGATGGGTGAAATTAAAGCTGCTCTCCCTGAAGAATTCTTGGGAGAACCAGATGATGCCCACTAATGGTACCTTGCCATGCAAGGATACTTTTCTCTCCACAAAGAGAAGTACAATGATTGAGCCAAGTTGCTCATATTCCTCAACTGAACATCAAAAGGAAGAGGGAAGTCCTTCTCTGAGGCTTGGCTTACCAAGCTTAATGATAACACACTCTCCGAGGGAGAAAGGAAATTTGAGAAAGTTACCAAGGCTTTTCACACCACCTTTTCCCCCTATGATACCACTGCTGCCACAAGAATTAAGATTGCAAATCTTATCCAAGATGCAAGAGATGTTTCAGGCTTCAAGAAATATGTCTCAGCCTTCTCCATGCTTGCTGTCCAGACTGGCATTACAGACATCACCACTCTCTCAGAATGGTTCCTTAGAGGGGTCTCCGTCCCCATTGCTATCCAGCTCACACTCTCCAGAATCCTTAAATTTGCCAAGACTATGGAGGAAATCTACTCCAAAGCCTCAGAAATTGAGGGAGAATTCCAAAGAATTAGAAACCTCCACAGAGGACCCCAGGCATCCTTTGGTGGAGGCAATGGTAGCAGGAGGGATCCCAATGCTATGGATGCTGATTGTCTTATGATCTCACTTGCTGAACAAGCCAAATGCATTCAAGAGAAGAGATGTTTCATTTGCAAGCAAACTGGCTGTACATACAACTTGGAACCACTCTGGCTACACTCCTGCTAGCAAGAAGGTTTAGCAGAACAACACAAGTCACTATGCCAGGGCTGTCCTGACCAGTACCTCCCCCATGCCCTCTCCCCCAACTCCCACCAAAGACTCTTTGGATACATTCCTCCACAGCCTTGAAGGAGATCAAGACAGGGGTCAAATACTTCACACCCTGAAGTTCCTGTATGACCCCACCTGCAATGAGAACAGAGATTCTATCCAAAGTGAGTCTATTAAAGCTCTAACAGCTGCAGAAAGGGAGGAGGTATTTGAAACATTTTTTTAGAAGGAAGGAGTGCCCCAACATCACTGCCTTCCATAACTGTTGCCCCTATATTTATTTCCAGAACTAGATCAAATTCTATTTGTCTTTCCCTCTATCTGGAAACAAAACAGGCAAATCATTGGAGTAAATGCTCTCATCAACAGTGGAGCTACCAGATGCTTTATAGCAAAAGATGCCATAACTCGGATGCAGTTACCAACTGAGGCTTTAGATATGCTGATCAAAGCCTGGAATGTGGATGGGACCCTGAATCAGTCAGGGAGCATCAAGGAGAAGACCACCATGGTTATTGATCTCCAAGGAGTACAAGAGCAACATGAGCTGCTCATCCTCAACTGTGGCAAGGATGACATCATCCTAGGCCTACCATGGTTATGAACCATGAACCCCAAGATAGACTGGCAGAACAGAAGGGTTGTCATTACCCCTGCCAAGTACAAACCTATGAACAACAAAGATACTGTGCAGAGATATCTACTGCAATTTCTTGGACACCAAGAAAATGATGTTATAGAGAACAACCTCTATGACCAATACTGATGATGGACCATTCCAGAACAAGTCCAATTCCTTGCAGGACAGGGAGGAGTACCCAAGTATGTCCTCTGCTGCACCACGCTTTCCACAACTATAGCACAAGCTGAGGGAAATAAGAAGGTCACCCTACCTGCTAAGTACCAGAATTATGAGAATGTTTTCAATAAGAAAGACACGACAAAACTCCCTCCCTCTTACCCCTATGACCACACAATTGAGTTAAAAGACTCATTTGTACCAAAAAGGGTGAAGGCCTATCCTTTCAATCCTGCTGAGATGATGGCTTGCAAGGAGTTTGTTGATGAACACCTTGCTACTGGGAAGATCACTCTGTCAAAATCCTCTCAAGCTTCCCCATTCTTCTTTATCCAGAAAAAAAATGGAAAGCTTCAATCCTGCCAAGACTACCAGTATCTTAATACCCACACCATCAAGAATGTTATGACTGGTGTAACAAATAATACGTATGCAGAAGACTGAAGTTTTTGCTACAGACAGGTCTACCTCTGTAGATGACGGGGACCTTCTGGGTCTGCTAGCAGATCACTGGATCGGTGAGCTGTGTACAACAGTTGTGGCGACCTCAGCTGGTATGCTGGATGCAAGGCAATGAGCAGGCTCCCTCCAGGTACACAAGGAGTAGTCAGCTATGGAGAGATTGTGGACAAGGCCTCTATCTGAGTGTGGCCTCTGGGCAATAGGTGGCGGTGATGGCGAGTGTTGGGCAATGGCTTGCGAGCTGATCCTCTGATCAGGGACAAAGTGGAGACACCTTCCAAGGACAGGTTCTTAGTGCCTAGATCAAACTCTGATTGACAGATGTTTGAGATCTAGTTAGGCAATGGTGATTGACAACACTGAAACCAGCAGTGACAGTGAAGGCTTCATATTCTATGTAAGATTGCATAGATCAAAGTTAAAGTTACATGGGTGGTGATTCTAGCTATTTATACTAAGCCCCTTTAGGGCCAGCTAACGATAGAATCTTCACTCTAAAGTATAAAAGGATAAATAAAGACACATTGTGTCATGTCAAGGCAAAAGGAAATGAAGATGTGTTGCGTTGCATATTGTGGGAGAAAACAAGATGTGTCACGTTGTGTATCATAAAAGGAAAGAGACACATCATGTTGAGGACAAATATGAAATGAAAGGAACTGTGGGCACAGCTCGACTAATCTGGTGAAATGAAGAAAGGAAATGAATAGCAGCCAATATGAATCAAGGAATAAAGGACATGAGTCAAATATGAGAGAATTTGACTTAGAAGGATTTGATGGTCCACAAATGGAAAGGAGAGAATAGAACCAGGTCTGAGAGGCAATTATGCCTTGAAGAGAGAAGAGTGGAAGAAGTCATCCCATATCTCCTGTGGGATGTCTAGGTCTGGGAGGATATCATCCCAGAGTGAATCCGGTACCGGGGTGGACACCAACAGGTCTGGCAAGCTCATTGGAGAAAGAAAAATAGTCCCCCCTAGGACGCTTGTAACAAAGAATGCCTATTCCCTCCCCTTAATCTCTGACCTCATCAATTGGTTAAAAGGATCTTTGATCTTCACCAAGTTCAATGTCCAGTGGGGATATATGTTAAAATCCAGAGGTCCAAAGATCCAGAGTTCAGCAGAGTAAGTCCAGTGCTGTAAGTACTGGAACTCAGCTGTTGCCTAAGAGTGAGAACAACTTATAATTACCTGTAAGTACCGGAACTATGATACCTTACATTAGTCTTGGAGTAGTTAATGTAGAGTAAGCAACTCACCTCAGCTGTTGCCTAAGAGTGAGAACAACTGAGGTGTGTGGAGAAGAAAGGGACTATATATATACTATTTGTTTAAGGCACACTCATACCTCAATAAGTGTCAGGAAGGAAGAAAGAAGGGAAAAGTACAGTAATGGTTGCAGGAGCCATTGCTGAGTGGTGACTCCATACCATAAGAGCAGGTGCCACTCTGGAGTTCCAAGTCCTAACTCCCAGTGATCGCAAACCTATCCAGTCCCTTTGGAGGACTGGACCACTGGAATTCCTTCCAGAGTAAATGATATTTTATCAATATAATAACATTTTGATTAAACCAGAAGACCACTGGAAAGCTGCCTTTCTCATCCCTTTTGAACTCTTTAAACTGGCTGTAATGTTTTTCAGAATGTGCAATTTCCCTGCTACATTCCAAGCCTTTATGGATGACCTCTTCAGCGATTACATCACAGAGGGATGGCTGATCATCTACATGGATGACCTATTAATCCACTCCTCTGACTCTGCCATCCATGAAGAGTGAACCAAGAAAATTCTACAGCGGTTCCAGGAACACAAGATGTATGAAACGACCCAAACAACTACTATAATCGTTTTGGAGACGCCAAGCTGAATACTATGACTATTCGAAGAAGAGGAGTGAGCGAGGTTTGACAAGGACCAAGACTCAGGGTGTTTAAGTGATCTTTGAGGTACAGAGACCTCTACTGAGTGGAACTCTTGTTGTAAGGGGAATATCCAAGAGAACTAGACTGGAGGACCAGTGCTAGGACTCGAGGTCTTATATATCATCTCTAAGTATGTACATGTGTACTACGGATCTACTGATGTAGAGACGGTGATTAAATACATGAGGAAAACATGCATCAAGCATGAGGATAGAGTGTGTATCAAACATGCTGAAGGAGTGTGTTAGAAGCACTGCTTCTGGAATGGAAGAGAAGTTAAACATGTGCCAGACATGAGGAACAGAAATGAATAACATGCATCTAGCATGTGTGTGACTAAATAATAATAAGTGCACAGCACGGAGATGAAGAGAGAACAACATGAGGATGGGGGTGTGTCTAACAAGAGTACAACATGTGTTGTAGATGTCTTGCATCAAGGCGTATAAGATTGATGATTGAGATGTCATCACATCTAGGGTTTAGAGTCAGGTGATACTAGTCACGAGACTAAATGGGTGTCATGTGATATCAAATCACATGATGAGGAAGTTATGTGATGGTAGGTCACATGATGAGTGGTGCTCATGGCCAAGCCAGCTGAAGGGAACTATCTTCAGTATAGAGATTAGAATCGATCTAATCATATCTGATAAGATAAGATAACTTGATCAAAGTTATTGTGTGCACGGATCAAGCCATAACAATGTAGCTAAAACTGGAGAAATGCACCTTTGCAGCCCCCTTTTTGGAATACCTGGGTATGATTGTTAGCAAGGATGGTGTCCAGATGGACCCTGTCAAACTTAAAGCCATCAAGGAATGGACCCCACTGGTTAATGTGAAGGATATCTGATCCTTTCTGGAATTCTGTAACTTCTACCAGAAGTTTGTCCCCTCCTTCTCTGACCTTGCTTGACCTCTTCTTGACCTTATCAAGAAGAACCAGACATGGGAATGGACAAACAGACACCAGAACAGGTTTGAACAACTCTGTGATGCCTTCACTCACCAACCAGTCCTTGCATTCCTTGACCACCCCTTTACCATCATGACCAATGCCTCCCTGACAGTGTCCAGAGGAGTCTTGATGCAACCTGATCACAATGGTGATCTGAAGCCATGTGGCTACCTCTCTCAAACATTTGCTCCTGCTGAGTGAAACTATGATATCTTTGACTGAGAACTGCTCACCATTATTTGCAGACTGGATGAATTGTACCAATATCTTCTAGGATTGGCCTTCCTAGTCATGGTCCTGACGGATCATAAGAACCTCACCTATTTCAAACAATCTTGAAAGTTGTTCTGCTGCCAAGCCAGATGGCTTCTCTTCCTCCAGGATTTTGACCTGACCTACACCACACTTCCCGGATCATGCATGGGGTCCACTGATGCCCTCTCTCACAGGGACACAATCAACACATCCCAGGACAATGCCAATGTCCAGATCCTGCCCAATAATGCCTTTGATCACCAGGTCCATGCCATTGATGTCACCCTCACCAATAAAATCTGCTCTTCCTCTGCTAATGATCCACTGGTGCTGGATGCCCTGAAAGGGATGGAACACAACATTCCTCTCTTTGGCTGGTCTTCTGCTGACAATTGGACCTATGTGGACAACTGGCTGTATTATAAAGGCTGGCTATATGTCCCTGGTGATGCCTGCCAGAAACTGGTACTTGCCACACACACCTCACTTGAGGGGGGTCATGGAGATCATATGTGCACCATTGCACTCTTGTCCAAGGACTATTGGTGGCCAGGCCTCTTCACCTTCATCCACCAGTTTGTAGCCAGATGCACCATCTGTCAAGCCAACAAGGCCCAGACCCATCCTACTGTCCCACCTGTTATCCCCCTTGCCATCTAAAGCAGCTGGCCCTTCCAGAACCTATCTGTGGACCTTATTACTGACCTCCCTCCTGCTGGGGGCTTCAATTCTGTTATGATCATGGTCAACCATGGCCTTAGTAAGGGGGTAATTCTCATCCCTTGTACTAAAACCATCGATTCAGCTGGAATAGCCAAGCTTTTTTCAACTTTGTCTTTAAACAATTTGGTTTACATGACTGATTAATCTCAGATTGAGGCCCACAATTCGCCTCTGCCTTTGCTCAGGAGCTTGCCAGGCTCCTCAAATACAATGTCTCCCTCTCCACTGCCTACCACCCTCAATCTAATGGGAAAACAGAATGATATAACCAAGAACTGGAAACTTATCTTCAAATATTCTGCAAAGGAAAATCAGAAATGTGGCTGGAACATTTAACTGCTGCAGAATTCACCCACAATGCCACCATACATTCCACCACCAGAAAAACCCCATCTTCCCTTATCATGGGATATGAGCCAAGATCATACCCACCCTTAGGAACCACATTTCTACCTGTGTTAGAAACCTGACTTTCTCATCTTGAGGATGCACAAAAAGAAGCTGAAGCTGCACACTCCCTTGCTCAAATACATATGAAAGAATGAATCACTTCCCAATTTAAACCATGGAAAGTCAGAGATAAGGTATGGCTGGATGCCAAAAACCTCAAAACCCAGAATACCTTCCAGAAGCTTTCCCCTAAACAAATCAGACCATTTGAAATCATGGAAGCAGTTTCCCCTGTGGCATTTAGACTTGCCCTCCCAAAACAGTGGAAAATTTACAACATGTTCCACACCTCTCTACTGGTCTTGTATTGAAAGACACCAGAACATGGTCCAAATTTCAAAAATCCACCACCAGAACTAATAGAGGGAAAAGAGGAATACAAAATGGAACAAATTGTAAATCACCGTGGAACCAATGCTCAGAGGCAATACCTGGTGCACTAGAAGGGATATTCCAACACTGAGAAAACTTGGGAACCCAAAAGAAACATGGGGAATGCCAAGGAACTCCTTGCTGAATATAAAAAGAAGAGATCACTCTGATCTTTCTCTCCCCAACCCCCATGTCCTACAACTTTGCCAATGGTACTGTGCTCACTTGTCTCAATTGACTTCCCTCCATTGCCCACCACACCCTTTATGTCACTGCTCTCCAGAACCAAGATGTAACTGACCTCATCAAAAGAATGCCCCTCTTTTCTGAAAACACCACCCTCATCCTTCTTGTTAGACTCTACCAAGTCTACAGTATCCTTCAGTCCCTTTTCACCAGGGCCACCTGGTACTCGGCAGGTCCCCATGTCTTCACAAACATTCCTTGCCAGGCAGCCCAGGATGATGTCACAGTCAATGCCTTCCAACAAACACTCATGGAAGCCTGGAACCTCACCCTAGATCTCCTTGAAGAAGAGGGCTTTGACAGCTGCCTTGCACTCCTTCCCATCCCCATCCTCACTGATGCCATCTATCCCATTCTCCTTCTCCTATCTGTTATGACCGGTAACAAATAACGTGTACGTGTTACAAGTGTCCGAGGGGAGGATATTTTTCTCTCTCCTGTGAGCTCACCCGACCTCTCCGTATCCACACCTATACCCGATTCCCTTTGGGAGGACATCCTTCCTGACCTTGACATATCCTCAGAGGTATGGGATGAATTCTTCAACACCATGCTCTTCGAAGGCTAGCTTCTCTTGGATGCCTTTCCTATTCTACTGCGGACCTTTTACTCCTAAGTCATATTCTCTCGTATATGACTCGTGTTCCCACCATCATGACTCACCAGCCTCAGTTCATTTCTTTTAGTATAATTAGTCAAGCTGCGCCCGCAGTATCGCATTTCATATTACTTCAAGACGCATCTTTCTTCTTTTGGTACACGACACGTCTTCCCTTTTATATCTCATGCGACGCGTCTCATGTCTTTCCTTATTTATCTTACGTGACATGACACGTCCTTCCACTTACCCTTTATATTGCACGCGACGCAATGCGTCATTACCCTTTATACTTTAGAGTGGAGATTCTATCTCTAACCAGCCCTAAAGGGGCTTAGTATAAATAGCTAGAATCACTGCCCATGTAACTCTAACTTTGATCTATGCAATCTTACGTAGAATTTGAAGTCTTTGCTGTCAGCGCCTGTGCCAGCGTTGTGAAACCAGTGTTTCATCCTGCATCAATCTTGATCTCGAACGTCTGTCAATCAAAGTTTGATCAAGGCACTGTGAACCTTCTATAGGGAGGTGTCACCACTTTTGTCCCTGATCAGAGGATCAGCGCCTGCTAGCAATCGTCCATGCTAGTAGAGACCAGCCGCCTATTGCCCAGAGGCTGTGCCCAGATACAGGCCTTGTCCACAACCAGTTCATAGCCAACTACTCCTAGTGTGCCTGGAGGGAGCCCGCTCTTTGTCTTGCGAACAGCATACCAGC
>QFEF01000178.1:0-16618 GCA_003316035.1 Neoboletus subvelutipes
AAGAGAAAAGAAACGACTAAGTCCCTGATATGACCTGTGAAGGTTTGGGACCGTAACACCAAATCGATGGTTTTTGTGCAAGGAGCGAGAATTACCCCCTTACTAAGGCCATGGTTGACCACGACCATTATAGAATCAAATTCCTGCACTGGGGGAAGGTCGGTAATTAGGTCCATGGACAGGTGGGCAAACGGGTGGGAGGTTTGGACCAGTAGAGGTACCAATGGTGGTATGGTTGGGTGGGTGAGGACTTTGTTGGCTTGGCAGATGGCACAGCCAGCAACAAATCGGTGGATGAAGGTGGACAAACCAGGCCACCAGTAATCTTTTGAAAGGAGCACAACAGTGCACATGTGGCCACTGTGGCCTCCTTCAAGCGAGGTGTGTGCTTCTAGCACCAATTCTTGGCAGGCATCGCCAGGGATATACATTCAGCCTTTATAGTATAGCTTCTCATCAAGGAAGGTCCAGTCGTCAGGGGAAGACTGCCCAAATAATGGAATGTCATTTTCCATACCCTTCAGGGCATCAAGGACTAGGGGGTCTTTGGCAGAGGATTGATGAATTCGGTCGGCAAGGATTACATCAATAGTTTGGACTTGATGGGTAAAGGCAACATCGGGTAACAATTGGACATTGGCATTGTCCTGGGTGGTGTCGTGTTACAGTCCCAAACCTTCACAGGTCATAACAAGGGACATAGTCATTTCTTTTCTTTTCATCTTATCTAATCTTATCTTTTCAAAGTCACATGACTAGATCACGTGATCACTAGTCTGGAGCTAGTTCACTCCCAGCTGGTTCACTCGTGTTCATGAATGCTCACTTCTCACAGAGTCTAGACTTGATGTCAAAAACTCTCTCGTACCTTAATATATCCTTATATATACTAATAACTTCCCACAGTTATATCCGCTCCTTCTTTACTTCTTTTAATCTCCGTGCCTCATGTTTAACACATGTTAGGCTTCTCTTCCATTCTACCACAGCATGCTGTACCCTCACTCCTTTCATTTCCGTTCCTCATGCTTGACGCATGTTCCACCTCATGTATGTAATCTCTGTCTCTACATTGGTAGATCCATAGTACACATGTACACATAGTAGAGCAATATATAAACCCAGAGACTTGACCGGATAATCTCCAGTCTAGTTCTCTTGGGAATTACCTTCCTCTCAGGAGTTCCACTCAGCTAGTTAGTTTTCTCTTCACTTCAGTCTAAGTGTTCAGGTGCAACCTAGAGTCTTCGGACATTTGAGGTTGTTTCAGAATGCCACTAGCAGATACAGCTGAAGATAAGAAAGAAGAGAACCACTCATGGGAGAAAACATGTTTCCCATGACCATCATCTTTGCCTGTGGACTTCAGTGGTTGGTCCGAATCTTTGGGCATCACAGGTGGTTCCTCTGGTATGAGATTACATCCCTCCTATATGTCATGCTCGATATCGACAGCTGGTTGATTGCCATAAGCGTTATTGGGGACAATACAGGGTTGCCTGACACGAACAGGTCTAGGCAGAAATACTTCCTGATGTAACTCTGGTAAAGGATGTCGATAAGATATATCGAATCTCTCCATGATGCACCTTGGCGGTGGCAGTGTCGCTGTGTGTGGAGTATATGGATTGTACAGCACTCCTGGACGATGATCCCAATTGGGTTCTCTATCGGGAAAAGATCTCTTTCCTAACATAGGAAGAGATGGTCCACAGCGAGGTGGAACCTCAGCAGATCACCTTGGAGGCGATGGTGGCGAATCCATCTCTACATCAGATGGTGACAGAGAACTCTTGACAGTAGGTCATCAATGTGACGGACCAGCTGGAGGAGGAGGAGGATGAGGTGGCTGCCTAGGAGGCACCTGTGGCAAAAGAGGAGGAGGAGCAGCTTGTTGCATAGGTCCTGCTCCGGGTGGATTACTGGGAAGATCTGGAATGTAAAGACCATCATCTTGTTCCTGATCAGAGTTGTTGGCACATAGTGGGATAGGAATAGGGGGAGGTTTGTCAATCTTGTCTTTGGGACAATTTGGATAGTCAAATTCATCAAATGTAGCTGTGGATGAAATGACAACGCAAGATCTGGCTCTAGACCAGAAGCGATAACCTTTGGAACCTTTCTTGTAGCCTATAAAAGTCATTTCCTCGGCTTTAGAAGATAACTTGTGGGGTCTTTCCGCTTGTGGGACAAAGACGTAGGCTCAGCAACCAAAGACCTTGAAATATGACACATTGGGATCTTCTCCACTCCATAAAGCTATGGGTGTGTGCCACTTGAGGCGTCACATCGGTTGTCTGTTATAAATGTGTAACAAAGTTTCTACAGCATCCTGCCAGAATGATGGCGGGTGACAAGCATGTAGCCAGGAAGCTTCAGCCTTTTCTAAGATGGTGCGATTGAATCACTCTGCTCAACCATTTTGTTGGGGAGTTTTAGGAACAGAAGTCTGGTGTTCAACACCTCTAGAAGTGAGGAACAAAGACAACTCAAAATTCATATATTCCCCCCCTCGATCCGAACGCAGAGAGGCCAGAGTATACCCGGTTTGGGTCTCTGACCAAGCAACCAAATCTTTGAAAGCTTGAGGCCCATCAGATTTCCTGCGAAGGAAATAGACAGCAGAGAAACCAGAGAAATCATCGATGAAAGTCAGCATCCACTTGTTATGGTTCCTAGATTGTATAGGGAACTCAACAAGGTCTGAGTGCACAAGAGCAAGCAGTCAGGGACTGCGCTTCTTGGACTCGAAGAAAGGTCATTGGTGCACCTTCCCAAGCTCACAGCCTCGACATGGTGTGGAGCTATCAGGCACATCAAGTTTCGGCATTCCTTTGGTAGCGTGATAGGCATGTCGTAAAACTGGATTGGAACAGTGTCCAAAACGTAGATGCCACAGTTCGGATGAATCGAGATCCTGAAGGGAAGCTAAACAAGCTCCTGGAGCTATCTGAGTCGACTTGAACCAGTGAAGCTTGTTGTTTGGAAGCAAGGCAGAGGCCTGCACTACCAAACATCCCGACTTATCCCAAATCTTCGTATCCTTGGTTATTTCACACCGGAAATCTTCACTGGTGAGTGCTACAACCGAAAGTAATCAGTGAGCAGCCTGCAGAGCAAACCATACTCCATGGAGCACAAAAGGCTCTTTCCTCTTGCTTCCTGATCTCTGTGATAGGATAATGTGACCTGGTCCAGTCATAGTCATAACATTTCCGTCAGCTGTAGTTGTGTTCTTGGTTTGAGCTCCAAGATGTGCGAAATCCTCGATAAATGGAGTAAGATGATGGGAGCATCCGCTATCAACCATCCAATACTCACGCATGTTCTCTCGTTTTGATCCTGTTTCCTCAGTGGGGAAAAACATCCTGTCATACCAGTCAAAATCAAAATCGCATTCTTCATCTACATAGCCACATTTGACCTCAGTGCCATCCCATACAACAAAATCCTGTCCAGTAATCTGGAGTTGCTGCGACTTGTCTGCATTTCTGCAACTATCAACAAGTGAACTAGGGATAACCAAATCTTGCTTATCTCCTGATATGGGACCCTCAGACGGAGAAACTGTGGGCCTGTGCTCAAAAGCAGCTTGGTCCAGCCATTCCATCTGTACTATCCATTTCATCAGCCCAAGAAAGGTGAACCGGTTCATCTCCTGAATATTCAACAGCGTCAATACCATCTATTGCATAAGCAGCATCTGACTCATTGTCGGTTTCAACACCGTGAGCTCAGGCCTTGCCCTTACCCTTACCCCCATGACCACGTGAACCTCACTGTCTGTGCTTTGGTGCCGCACAAACCACATTGGCATCACGGCTCTGAGCTGGAGCTCCTTGTTTCCGGGGGGTGTTACCGCCATGCGCCAGTCGCAAGTGTGGGTACTGCTTCCAACATCTGTCGGAAGGATGTGCTCCTTGACAGTGAGAGCATTTCTGCCCTCCTGAAGGTGCACGATGGACAGCCGAGATGCGTACTGCATCAGCTTGTGCTACCTGAGCATGCGCACAAGATGCAAGAGGTTGCATGTTACGCAAGTATGTCTCAGACATGATCTTGGGTAAGATCTTGTTGGGGGTAAAATCTGCAACAACCATCGAATGAACGAGGGTGCTGATAACGGTATCAAAAGAAGGTGATAGAGCTTGAAGAATCATCATCGCCTTCAGGTTATCCGGAAGGACGATGCCACCAGCAGAAAGCTGGTCGAAAAGGGCATTTAGTTTGTTAAGCCCTTCAGAGAGATCAGAACCTTCAGTGATATGGAGCCAAGATGCCTCGCGGAATACGTAAAAGTTTCCAGTAACACCGGAAGGTGCATAGAGGGTTTTCAGGGTATCCCAAAGGATTTTAGCAAGAGAGGTGTGGGCAGTATCATAAGTGAATGTATGCCAGGACTGCATGTTGGGAGTGGTGAAGATAGCGATCATAGCCATCGCTCCCTGGTCTTTCTGTTCCCATTTCTGTTGGTCATCAAGGGTGACACCTGTGCCCAAAGGAAACGTCTTGGAACCAGCTACAATACTCTATGTCTCTGAAAGGGTAAGAACATTGCGGAGCTGAAGAGCCCACTGTGTATAATTTGAAGAACCCTTGAGCACAGGAATACGAGACTGGAGGTTGGAATCGATCTTGAACTGGGAAGTCATCGTTTATAAGATGAAGAGGTTAACAGCGAGAGTCTGCAAAAGAGGAATTTCGTGAGCATGTGTGATCAAAGGAGCAGAAGAAGTAGATGATGGAGCAGAGGGAATACTCGATCCAAACACCATAGGACTCCATCGCAGATCAACTCTATGAGCGGAAGACGGTTCAAGGTTCGGTGATGATGTCATCAACTCCATGTCAGATGAAGAACTTAATCCCCCTGGCATCAGAACCGAACCCCACGAGAGAGAATGGACCAAAGAAGGCAAAGGAGGAGGTAGGGGCAGAGAAGGCGTGAACAAATGGGAAGAATGGTAATCAAAAGATGCCATAAGAGTAACACGAAGTGATTCGTGCTCAGAATACCATGTAGGCATCGGCAGCGAAGTGACAGATTTGAAGTCATCAAAATGCAGTTCCTCAAAATAATGAGGATTCAGACATATAATGTCCGAACCTACAAATGAGATCAATCGAAGAGTCAAGCGATCGTGATGAGTAACTCTAATAGAATATGGCACTTCTAAGTAATTTGTAGTTTTACCATTCATCAACCAAAAGTTAATGTAAAAGTCTTTAAAAGATTCATGATGATAAGACTTTAAGTCTGCTAGCCCTCGGCTGGGCAGCGACTCTCCTATGTACCGACCTCTGAAGTAGATCAGGAGTGGCCAGGTCCAGTGTGGCTTGTATGCCAGCAACCAGTCCTTCTTTCTGGCGAAGTACGCTCTGTTGAACAGGCACTTCTTGAACTCCTCTATCCGCTGCTGGTAGAGGACCAGGTAGTCCGTCGAACTGTAGAGCCCATCGTTGGAGGACATCATGAGCTGATCGCACTATAATCATATCATGTAAGCTGCGAATCTCATGGTGCTGACATTGCAAAATGGTCTGCTGCTCAGTGGTGACATCCTTCACAACTTCAAGATCTTCCTCTACGTTCTGGACTCTTCCCTTCAAATGTATAATCTCCTGCTCGAGCTCGTTGCGAGCGAGCTGGTGCTCAGCAATCACGAGTTGGTGTTCCTTGTCAGCAAGTTGCCATCCTAATAAAGCCTGGTGATAAAGATGCCAGTAGGCTTGTGCCTCACGGTCTGGCGAGGGTGTCCTAGATAGTAAAGATCCATCTCCAGATGATAACGACCTATAAGAGAGTTTGGCAGATGGCGGATATAGTAGATCCAGTGTCTCCAACTTGATCCTCAGACTTAACTCATGAGGGTGATGGGCAATCATTTCGCCGTCCAGGCTGACTTCCCAAACCCCTTTGGCGTATGCCTGAGAGGTTAAAGTGAGGTTGATACTCTCGCCTCTGTCTTCGCTCTTCACTGGTGTCGTGCGAAGTATCGGTGAGCCCTAAGATAAGACGGGTTTGGGAGTGGGGTCTGTCTCTGACAAGAGCCCAGCTGCCTGGGCCATCGGGAACCAGTTGCATATCACGTTGGAGTATGCCAACTCCCAAGACAAATGTGGGTGTTGAATACAACTCGAGACGGAGCACGTCCTGGAGTTCCGGGTTGGGCTCATCTTGGATAAATGCAGCGGTGAGGCAAAGGTTAATAGTGGAAAAGTCTAAAGAGGCTGGTCGCCTGCGCTCAGTAGAGCTATGTGCAAAAGTGTGGAGGGCGTAAGGATCATCGAGGTTGATACCGGCAAGGTGTCCAATAAGACCCTGCGGTGGAGGATGGTAGGACGAGAGGTTTCCGAGCATAGAGCTCAAGGAAACAGAACCAGAATTAGGAGATACCAAAGGTGATGCGACAGAGTAAGTCGTGGAAGACCTTGATGATGAAGGAACAGGTGTATCACTATGACTCAGTCGTTGTGGGAGTACGGGATATGGAATCAACTGTCTACCACAAGACACTGAGGAGTGAGGAGAAGGAGATTCGGAAGAGGAATAAGGTCGAATGATATGGATGGAAGGTGTTGGACGTGGATGCGCTTGCTGGGGACGAGTGCAACAAAGTGGATGACCTACAGCTAGTGGTGCGCTCAAAGCAGCAACCAGTCTAGATGTATTTTGAAGGTCAGTTACAGTTCGTACAAGCACTATAAAAGTCTGTGTCCAGAGGCCTATAAGAGCAGTGAAGACTAAAGTCTGCGCTCTGGCCAAACCAGCTAGGATGAACAGCACCAAGGCAGATAACCAAAGGTATGAGTGAAGGAATCCAATGTCCTGCGCCATGCTTGTAACTAGAGAGTGAAGTCGTCGTACAGCTACAAGCCGGCAGGGCTCATAACCTATTGGACTTGGACACAGGCAGACCAAGATCCAATGATGCAGAGGGCAACAAGAGAGAATCAGTGGAAAACTAACTGAGAAGATAACAGAGGATTCCTGACAAGACTTGCTGAGGGGCAAGAGAAGAGCTAGCCTGTAGAGCTCTTAAGTATCTGCTGTAGAGCAGATAGAAACGGAGGTAGAAGAGTTGTTAATTATAATGGGAGAGAGCTCCCAGGTTATATACGTATAGTAAATAAGGTTAAGAAGGAGTCTCAATATAATGAGACCTGCCCTATACCTGATGACTCATAGGGTCAAGGGTATGACATCATAAGTGACGTCATGATCAGTCATGCTGACTGATAGGGCTAAGGATATGATGTCATGGTCTAGAGCCAATGACGTCATAAGTGGTCTGGAGTCTATGACGTCATAAGTGGTCTGGAGTCTATGACGTCATAATGACATCATAGGTCTAGCCCTGTGATGAACAACAGTCACGTGTGGATCTAGAACGACCGAAAAGAAAGTCTACCATACTCTATAGTAAGAGTCCATTTCAGAGATAAGATAAGATAAAAGATAGGGTAAGCTAAGTATGAAGAGTGTACCAATTGAACATAACAAGTTCAACAACGGCTTCATATCCCCATTGTGGTCTTGTTGCATTAGGACTCTGCCTGAGGCAGTCAGGGAAGCATCAGTCATGATGGTGAAAGATTGATTAGGGTCTGGGTAGGCTAACACGGGCCCTTTGGTGAAAGCATTGCATAGAAGTTGGAATCCCATCTGGTGTTTGTCTGTCCATTCCCAAGGTTGGTTCTTCTTGGTTAGGTCGAGTAATGGTCTAGCAAGTTCTGAAAAGGAAGGGATAAACTTGTGATAGAAGTTGCAAAACCCAAGGAAGGACCGGACGTCCTTAACGTTTACTGGGAGAGTCCATTCTTTAATGGCTTTCAACTTGGCTGGGTCCATCTGGACTCCTTTCTTGTTGATGATCATTCCGAGGTATTCAACAGATGGGGCAGCAAAGGTGCACTTTTCCAGCTTCAAGTAGAGTTCGTTATCTTGGAAGTGTTGTAGGACTTTCCTAGTCCGATCTTCATGGGCGACGGGGTCGGAGGAGTGGATAAGGAGATCATCCATATAGATGATTAACCATCCTTCTGCAATGTAGTTGCCAAAGAGGTCATCCATGAACGCTTGAAACGTGGCTGGGGAGTTACACATGCCGAAAAACATAACTGACAGTTCAAATAACCTGAATGGGGTGAGGAAGGCCGCCTTTCACTGATCTTCCGGCTTGATGAGGACATTGTTATATCCCCATCGTATATCAAACTTCATGAAGATGGAGGATCCCTTCAATCAATCGATCAGATCAGAAATCAGGGGTAAGGGGTACACGTTCTTGATGGTGTGGGTGTTCAGATATCGATAGTCCTGGCATGGCCTCAACTTTCCATCTTTCTTTTGTACAAAGAAGAATGGGGAAGCTTGAGGGGACTTCGATGGTACAATCTTCCCTGAGGCTAGATGTTCATCCACAAACTCTTTACACGCAGTCATCTTGGCAGGGTTCAGAGGATATGCTTTAGCCCTTTTGGGGATAAAGGAATCTTTTAACTTGATGGCGTGGTCGTAAGCTCGGGAAGGGGGAAGTTTCATAGTGTTCTTTTTCTCAAATACATCTTCATATTCTTGGTATGCCTTTGGGAGTTCTACCTTCTTGGTTCCTTCCGCTTGGGCAATGGTAGTGGAAAGGGTGGTGCGTCAGAGCACATATTGTGGGGCTATCCCTTGATGATGTCTCACCAAGAATTGAACTTGTTCGGGGACTGTCCATCTTCGGTATTGATCATAGAGGTCACTCTCGATGATCTCGTTCTCTTGATGTCCTAAGTAATATAACAGATACCGCTGCGTGGTATCTTCGGAGTTGGTTTCCTTATAGTTGGCCGGAGTAATGACAACCTTGCCACTCCACCAATCTATCTCAGGGTTTAATGTTCGGAGCCATGGCAGGCCCAAGATGACATCATCTTTACCAGTGTTGAGGACAAGCAGCTCACATTGCTCTCGTACTCCTTGGAGATCCAGGACCACTGTGGTCTTCTCCTTTATTATTCCGGATTGGTTTGGCATCCCATCAACATTCCAGGCAGTAATAGGAATGTTCAACTGTTCAGTCGGCAGTTTCAGTCAGGTGACTGCCTCTTTGCTTATAAAGCAACCTGTTGCTCCACTATCCAAGAGAGCATTTACGCCAACAATTTGCCCGTTTTGTTTCCAGATGGAGAGGGGAAGTTGAATAGAATTAGACTTAGCTCCAGAAATAAATACAGGGGCGACGGTTATGGAAGGCAGTGACGTTGGTACACTCCTTCCTTCTAAAAAGACATTTCAAACTCCTCTTCTTGTTCCTTGGTGGAGAGGACTTTAACCTCCTCCAACACAAGCAGGTCTTCATTTTCATCACAGGCAGGGTTGTATATGGATTTCAGGGTATGAAGTACTTGGCCACGGCCTTGACTTCCTTCAATACTCCTGAGGTACATATCCAAAGGGTCTTGGGTGGCAGGGGTGGCAATGGTCGAGGTGGAGGAACTGGTCAGGATGGCCCTGGTGAAGTGGTTGGTCTGCTTAACCTTCATGCTAGAAGGAGCATAGCCAGGGTGGTTCCTAGTTGTACAACCAGTTTGCTTGCAAACGAAGCATCTCTTCTCACGAATACACTTTGCCCGTTCAGTTGGCGTGAGTGTAAGGTGATCAACATCCATAGCATTGGGATCCCTGCGGCTATTATTGTTTCCACCAAAGGATACCTGGGGTCCTCTTCTGAGGTTTCGGATTCTCCTGAGCCCTCCTTCAATCTCGGAGGCTTTGGAGTAGATCTCTTCCATATTCTTGGCATTTTTGAGTATACTGGACAGAGTGAGCTGGGTGGCGATGGGGATGGAGAGCTCTCTGAGGAACCATTCAGAGAGGGCAGCAATGTCAGATATTCCGGTTCTGATGGCAAGCATGGAGAAGATGGAGACATATTTCTTGAAGCCAGAATTGTCTCTCGCATCTTGGACAAGATTTGCAATCTTGATTCATGTAGAAGCAGTGGTATCATAGGGGAAAAAGGTGGTGTGGAAAGCTTTGGTAACTTCCTCAAATTTTCGTTCTCCCTTGGTGAGCATATTATCATTGAGTTTGGTAAGCCAAGCCTCGGAGAAGGACTTTCCTTTTCCTTTGGACATGCGGTTAAGGAAGATGAGGGATTTGGCACGGTCATTGTACTTTTCTTCGTGAAGAGAGAAGTATCCCTGCATAGCAAGGTACCATCTGTGGGCATCATCTGGTTCTCCCGAGAATTCTTCGGGGAGAGTGGCTTTGATCTCACCCATCCCGATCTGATCTTCGTCGTCGGAATCGTTGCTTCCTGGGTCAGGGTCTTGTTACGGTCCCAAACCTTCACAGGTCATTCAAGGGACATAGTCGTTTTCTTTTCTCTTTTCTATCTTATCTTATCGCATCACGTGACTAGATCACGTGACCACTAGACTGAAGCTAGTTCACTTTCAGCTGGTTCACTTGCGCTCACGGACGCACTTCACTCACAGAGTCTAGACTTGATGTCAAGAACTCTTTCGTACCTTAATTTATCCTTATATGTACTAATGACTTCCCACAGTCATATCCGCTCCTTCTATTCTTCTTTTCATTTCCGCGCCTCATGTCAAGCACATGTTAGGCTTCTCTTCCATTCTGCCACAGCATGCTGTGTCCACATTCCTTTAATCTCCGTTCCTCATGCTTGACGCATGTTAGCCCTCATGTATTTAATCTCCGCCTCTACATCGGTAGATCCATAGTACACATGTACATACAGTAGAGTGCTATATAAACCCAGAGACATGACCGGGTAATCCCCAGTCTAGTTCTCTTGGGAATTTCTCTTCTCTCAAGGAACCACTCAGTAATTCTCTCTTCTCATCTTCCAGTCTAAGTGTTCCAGTGCAACCTAGGGTCATAGGCCATTGAGGGTTGTTTCAGGTCTTGGCGATACGGGTTGGTTTCACTGAGCAGAACGGTCCTTCCAAGGGGGTGGGAGTAGTATCCAGCAGCTGGCTCTGGTTGGTCTACTTGGATAGGTTCCAGCTCTGATGGTGGCAGTAGGGAAGGTTCGGCCAATGGGGTCTGACTTCGGGAGGGACAGTCTGAGGAAGTGGTTCTGACGATGGAAGGGAGTGGAGATGGAGTACTCCGAGATGTTCCTCCGATTCTTCTGGAAGCAGAAGAGGTAGGTGGTACAGCGGCAAATGATCCTGGGGGATTTCTTTGGTTCTCTTTGTTGGATGGTTCTCCAAGTAGGCTGGTTAGGTTGATATGTCTTGTTGCAGTGGCTTCATGACTACCACTGGGTAGTCAGCTGTTTCAAGATAGGGTCCTGGGGCGTGGCAGCTCCGCAGGCAAAGAACAACTTTGATCTTTTGTTATGACCGGTGTAACAAATAACGTGTACGCAGAAGACTGAGATCTTCACTATGGGAAAAGTCTACCTCTGTAGACATGGGTGACCTTCTTGGTCTGCAAGTGGATCACACGATCGGCAAGCAGTGTGCAACAGTTGTGGTGACCTCAGCTGGTATGCTGTTTGCAAGACAATGAGCGGGCTCCCTCCATGTTATGAGTAGTAATATTTTCAAAACTTTTTCAATCATTACACTCTATGTTCACTTTCATCTTCTACCATACACCTTAGTGCATGTGATCATGGGAAACTATGACTAAGCAAGTCTAGACCTATGACATCACAAACACATGCTATTAATCTCCGCTTACTTCTCTTCTTATTTTAATTACCGATGAGAACTCTCTCACTACACTATATCCATACATAGTAATCTCTCTCATGCACTGCTTGGTCCGTGCACACTCCTCAGTAGTATAAAGGCTCGCATGTATTAACCTGTTACCTCAGTCTAATCCATTTGTCATTGTGTGGTTCATAGCCCGCTGTGATTAAGGATATCGCTCTCACCTCTATTCTTTTACCTTGCCAGCAGTTGGTGTACACTGCAAAGTGTGTCGTCCAGCTAGTGATCTTTTCGGAGGTCATAACACTCCAGGCACACAAGGAGGAGTCGGCTATGGACAGGTCATGGACAAGGCCTGTATCTGGGTGTGGCCTTTGGACAATAGGTGGCAACAATGGTGACCGTTGGGCAATGGGTCACGAGCGGATCCTCTGATCAGCGACAAAAGTGGAGACACCCTCCTCTGAAGGTTCTCAGTTACTTGATTGAGCTTCTGATTGACAGAAGATTGAGATCAAGATTTAGACAAGATGAAACACTGGTTTCTCAATGCTGGCACAGGTGCTGACAGCGAAGACTTTGAATTCTACATAAAATTGCGTAGATCAAAGTTAGAGTTACATGGGCAGTGATTCTAGCTATTTATACTAAGCCCCTTTAGGGCCGGCTAACGATAGAATCTCTGCTCTAAAGTATAAAAGGTAATGACGTGTTGCATCGCGTGTGATATAAAAGGTTAAGTGGAAAAGATGTGTCGCGTCGTGTATGATAAATAAGGAAAGACACGAGACGCGTCGTGTGTGATATAAAAGAAAAGACGTGTCGCGTACCAAAAGAAGAAAGACGCGTTTTGAGATAATATGAAATGCGATACTGTGGGCACAGCTCAACTAATCTAGTCAAATGAAATGAACTGAGGCTGGGATGAGTCATGATGGAAGGAACACGAGTCATATGCGAGAGAATATGACTTAGGAGATTAATAGATCCACAGTATGAAATAGAAAGAGGTCCAAGAGGAGCTAGCCCTCGAAGAGCACGGTGTTGAAGAACTCGTCCCATACCTCCGAAGGTATGTCTAGGTTGGGAAGGATGTCCTCCCAGAGTGAGTCCAGTACAGGGGCAGATACTGAGAGGTTGGGTGAGCTCATGGGAGAGAGAAAAATATCCCCCCAAAGGACACTTATAACAGTGATACTCTTATGGCATCTTTTGATTACCATTCTTCCCATTTGTTCACGCCTCCTCCACCCCTTCCTTCTCCTATGCCTTCTTTGGTCCATTCTCTCTCGTGGGGTTCGGTTCCGATGCCAGGGGGATTAAGTTCTTCATCTGACATGGAGTTGATGACATCATCACCGAACCTAGAACCGTCTTCTGCTCCAAGAGTTGATCCACGATGGAATTCTGTGGTGTCTGGACCGAGTATTCCCTCTGCTCCATCGTTCACTTCTTCTACTCCTTTAATCACGCATGCTGACGAAATTCCTCTTTTGCAGACTCTTGCTGTTAACCTCTTCATCTTATAAACGATGACTTCCCAGTTCAAGATTGATTCCAACCTCCAGTCTCGTATTCCTGTGCTCAAGGGTTCTTCAAATTATACACAGTGGGCTCTTCAGCTCCGCAATGTTCTTACCCTTTCAGAGACATAGAGTATTGTAGCTGGTTCCAAGACGTTTCCTTTGGGCGTGGGTGTCACCCTTGACGACCAACAGAAATGGGAACAGAAGGACCAGGGAGCTATGGCTATGATCGCTATCTTCACCACTCCCGACATGCAATCCTGGCAGATGTTTATATATGACACTGCTCACACCTCTCTTGCTAATACCCTATGGGATACCTTGAAGATGCTCTACACACCTTCCGGTGTTACCAGAAACTTTTACATATTCCGCAAGGCGTCTTGGCTCCATATTGCCAAAGGTTCCGATCTCTCCGAAGGGCTCAATAAACTTAACACCCTTTTTGACCAGCTTTCCACTGGCAGCATCGTTCTTTCTGATAATCTAAAGGCAATGATGATTCTTCAAGCTCTACCACCCTCTTTTGATACCATTATCAGCACCCTCATTCACTCGATGGTCATTGCAGATTTTACCCCCAACAAGATCTTACCCAAGATCATGTCTGAGACATACTTGTGTAACATGCAACCTCTTGCATCTTGTGCACGTGCTCAGGTAGCACAAGCTGATGCAGTTCGCATCTCAGCTGTTCGCCGTGCACCTTCAGGAGGGCAGTGATGCTCTCACTGTCAAGGAGCACACCCTTCTGACAGATGTTGGAAGCAGTACCCGCACTTGCGACTGGTGCGTGGTGGTAATGCCCCCTGGAAACAAGGAGCTCTGGCTCAGAGCCGTGATGCCAATGCGGTTTGTGCGGCACCAAAGCACAGACAGCGAGGTTCACGTGGTCATGGGGGTAAGGGTAAGGGCAAGGCCCGAGCTCACAGTGTTGAAACCGACAATGAGTCAGATGCTGCTTATGCAGTAGATGGTATTGACGCTGTCGAATATATAGGAGATGAACCGGTTCACCTTTCTTGGGCCAATGAAATGGATAGCATAGATGGAATGGCTGGACCAAGCTGCTTTTGAGTGCAGGCCCATAGTTTCTCCGTCTGAGGGTCCTATATCAGGAGATAAGCAAGGTTGGGTTATCCCTAGTTCACTTGCTGACAGTTGCAGAAATGCAGACAAGTCACAGCAACTCCAGATTACTGGACAGGATTTTATTGTATGGGATGGCACTGAAGTCGAATGTGGTTATGTAGATGAAGAATGTGACTTCGATTTTGACTGGTATGATGGGATGTTTTTCCCCACTGAGGAAACAGGATCAAAACGAGAGAACATGCGTGAGTATTGGATGGTTGATAGCGGTTGCTCCCATCACCTTACTCCGTTTATTGAGGATTTTGCGCATCTTGGAACTCAAACCAAGAACACAACTACAGCTGACGGAAACATTATGACCATGACTGGACCAGGTCATGTTATCCTGTCCCAGAGATCAGGAAGCAAAAAGAAAGAGCTGTTTGTGCTTCATGGAGTATGGTTTGCTCCACAGGCTGCTCACCGATTACTTTCGGTTGTAGCACTCACTGATGAAGATTTCCGGTGTAAAATAACCAAGGATACGAAGATTTGGGATAAGTCGGGATGTTTGGTAGTGCAGGCCTCTGCCTTGCTTCCAAACAACAAGCTTCACTAGTTCAAGTCGACTCAGATAGCTCCAGGAGCTTGTTTAGCTTCCCTTCAGGATCTCGATTCATCCGAACTGTGGCATCTGCAATTTGGACACTGTTCCAATCCAGTTTTACGACACGCTTATAATGCTACCAAAGGAATGCCGAAACTCATTGTACCTGATAGCTCCACGCCATGTCGAGGCTGTGAGCTTGGGAAGGTGCACCAACAACCTTTCTTCAAGTCCAAGAAGCGCAGCCCTAGGCCGCTTGCTCTTGTGCACTCAGATCTTGTTGAGTTCCCTGTACAATCTAGGAACCATAACAAGTGGATGTTGACCTTCATCGATAACTTCTCCGGTTTCTCTGCTGTCTATTTCCTTCACAGGAAATCTGATGGGCCTCAAGCTTTTCAAGATTTGGTTGCTTGGTCAGAGACCCAAACCGGGTATACTCTAGCCTCTCTGCATTCCGATCAAGGGGGGGAATATATGAACTCTGAGTTGTCTTCGTTCCTCACTTCTAGAGGCGTTGAGCACCAGACTTCTGTTCCTAGAACCCCACAGCAAAATGGTTGAGCAGAGCAATTTAATCGCACCATCTTAGAAAAAGCTGAAGCTTTCTGGCTACATGCTTGTCTTCCACCATCTTTCTGGCAAGACACTGTAGAGACCTCTTTACACATCTATAACAGACAACCGATGCGACGCCTCAAGTGGCGCACACCCATAGCTTTATGGAGTGGAGAAGATCCCAATGTGTCATATTTCAAGGTCTTTGGTTGCCGTGCCTATGTCTTTGTCCCACAAGTGGAAAGACCCCACAAGTTATCTCCTAAAGCCAAGGAAATGACTTTTATAGGCTATGAGAAAGGTTCCAAAGGTTATTGCTTCTGGTCTAGAGCCAGATCTCGCGTTGTCATTTCATCCACAGCTACATTTGATGAATTTGACTATCCAAATTGTCCCAAAGACAAGATTGACAAACCTCCCCCTATTCCTATCCCACTATGTGCCAACAACTCTGATCAGGAACAAGATGATGGTCTTTACATTCCAGATCTTCCCAGTAATCCACCCGGAGCAGGACCTACACAACAAGCTGCTCCTCCTCCTCTTCCACCACAGGCGCCTCCAAGGCAGCAACCTGCACCTCCAAGGCAGCCACCTCATTCTCCTCCTCCTTCAGCTGGTCTGTCACGTAGACGCCTACTGTCAAGAGTTCTCCATTGCCATCTGATGTTGAGATGGATTCGCCACCATCGCCACCCAGGTGATCAGCTGAGCTTCCACCTCGCCCTGGACCATCTCTTCCTACTTTAGGAAAGAGATCTTTCCCAGATCAGGAACCCAATTGGGATCATCATCCAGGAGTGCCATACAATCCATATACTCCTCATACAGCAACACCACCGCCCCCAAGGCATGTTATGGAGAGATTCAATATTTCTTATCAACATCCTTTACCAGAGTTACATCAGGAAGTATTTCCGCCTAGACCTATTCGTGTCAGGCAACCCCATATTGTCCCCAATAATGCTTACAGCAATCAACCAGCTGTTGATATTGAGTGTGACATACAGGAGGGACATAATCTCATACCAGAGGAACCACCCGTGATGCCCAAAGATTCGGACCAACCACTGAAGTCCACAGGCAAAGATGATGGTCTGTTACGGTCCCAAACCTTCACAGGTCATATCAGGGACTTAGTCGTTTCTTTTCTCTTTTCTTTATCTTT
>QFEF01000185.1:0-12881 GCA_003316035.1 Neoboletus subvelutipes
GCAAATCCCACTCCCTCCCAAGTCATACAGCCCCACATCATCAAAGAATCCCCTCCAAACTTGAGGGTTCCATCCACTAGCCTGTCACTGAGCCCTTCACCTGACCTTTTCCAAGCCCATTTGCACCCATCTGATCCTAGGCGATTGATTTTGGTCTCATCAGACCATATGACCTTCTTCCAGTCCTCTATAGTCCAATCCTTATGGGCATAAGCAAAATCCAAACAAGCCTTGCGATGTCTGGCAGAGAGTATAGGGCGTTTGGACTTGATCACAGCCTTCATACCAGATTTCTTCAAATGAAGACGAACAGTACTGGCAGAGAGAGGCTGGTTGATGATATTGGAAAGAGCTTTGGTGACTTGGACAGCATTTTCAGCTCTGCCAGAGGTAATGAGATGCTGGGCATGGCGGATATTGGCAGGGGAAAGCTTGGAAGGACGACCTCCAATAGCTCTAGGAGTGGTGGAATGCTTCTTAGAGCAAAGTTTGGATATAGCAGAGGGGCTGACACCAGTTTGCTTAGCAATGGCTTCACCAGAGTGGCCAGCATCAAGCATAGAAAGAATGGTATTTTGCTGAGTGAGAGTGAGTGATTTAACCATGATAGTGGTTGGGAATCAAGAAGTGTGTGAACTTTTTCAAACTCAGACATACTATTTACATGCATATCTTTGTGTCTATGAGCAAACAATACCAAATATTCAGTGATTTCACTAAAATCCTACCAATGACTTCAAAAGCTCAAAAGCCCTTTCCATGACATGGCTGTCTTAAAATGGGCATATCTCAGCAGTGTGTGAATGAAATCACATGATCCAGGGGGCAATGTTGTAGCCAAGAGTATGTTCTATTTATATCCCCACCAAAGCTAAGCGAAATTCCCACAGTGATTGGCAGTGCGCTGCATGCACTGCCATTGGGGTTAGTATGGAAAGGGTTTTTGAGGTCACTGTATTTGACTCATATCCTATTAACCCTGATTCACCTCAGCCTCAGTTCATTTCCCTTATTTCATTTCGCCCAGATTAGTTGAGCTGTGCCTGCAGCATTCTATTTCATATCCCTTGATGCGACACGTCTTACTTCCTTTTATGGTACATGACGTGACACATCTTCTTTTTCTTTTATATCATGCGACGTGACACGTTTCTTTTCCTCCTTCTTCTTATGCGATGTGATGTGTCTTTATTTAACCTTTTATACTTTAGAGCGGAGATTCTATCTATAAACCAGCCCTAAAGGGGTTTAGTATAAATAGCTAGAATCGCCGCCCATGTAACTCTAACTTTGATCTATGCAATCTTACGTAGAATTCAAAGCCTTCACTGTCAGAACCTGTGTCAGCGTCATCAATCGCCATCATCAATCTAGGTCTTGAACTTCTGTCAATCAGAGTTCGATCTAGGCACTGAGAACCTTTCCTGGAGGGTGTTTCCACTTTGTCCCTAATCAGAGGATCAGCTTGCGAGCCATTGCCCAATGCTCGCTGTCGCTGCCACCTATTGCCCAGAGGCTGCACCCAGATAGAGGCCTTGCCCACGACCTGTCCATAGCCAACTACTCCTAGTGTGCCTGAAGGGAGCCTGCTTATTGTCTTGCGTCCAGTATACCAACTGAGGTTGCCACAACTGTTGCACACAGCTCGCCAATCAGGTGATCCACTTGCTGACCAAGAAGGTCCCTGTCATCTACAGAGGTAGACCTTGTCCCATAGCAAAGACTTCAGTCTTCTGTGTACACATTATTTGTTACACTGGTCATAACACCTTTACTGGATCAGAGGATCCCACTAAATGCCTACAAAGGTAGAAGACAGTAGCCAAGGAAGTTAGTTCTCTGCATACGCGTCACTTGTTACACTGGTCATAACAACAGCATTCTCCTCTATCATAACCGTCTCTATGTCCCTGCCATGGGCAGTCTCCAATGTGACATTCTTCAATGTTGTCATGATCATGACTCTGCCAGACATCCCAGTTTCCTTATGTTAGGATCTGGAGGTCCAAAGATCCGGATTAAAGCAGAGCTAGCAAGTCTGGGTTAGTCCAGAGCTACAGTACATTAGCTAGGAGTAAGTAAGGAGTAATGGAACTCACCTCAGCTGCTGCCTAAGAGGGGCAAAAACAACTGAGGTACTCAAGACCAAGCAGAGAGTCTAAATAGTATGTGGTTAAGGCACACTCATACCTTAATATGTTCAGGGTAAAGGGAATCTACAAAAGTGTGACAGTATGTGTGTAAGGGTGTTTGCCAAGTGGCAATGTGATACGGTAAGAAAAAACAGTATTCCAGAGTTTGTAGTCCACACTCTGGAGTTGGACAGAACATCTACTGGACCTTTTTGGATGTCCAGAAGTCTGGAATCCCTTTCAGAGTTGGTGGTATTTTATCACCTTAAAACCCGACAACTTGTCTCTGCTGAATTCTGGTGGCCAGGCCTTGCTGCACACGTCCATGGATACATTGCTGGCTGTGTCTCCTGTCAACAGAATAAGGCCAACACTCATCCCACAATCCTGCCTATCACCCCCATCCATTCCTCTGCTTTCCATCCATTCCAACAAATCTTCTGTGATCTAATCACTGATCTTCCCCTTTCAGATGGCTTTGATTCCCTTTTGGTCATGGTCAACCATGGCCTTAGTAAGGGGGTGATTCTTTGTCCCATGAAGAAAACTGTTATGACCGGTGCAACAAATAATGCATACGCAGAAGACTGAAGCTTTCGCTACTGTTGGTGATCCTCTGATCAGAACAACTCTCAGGTTGTGGTGTGTGGTGGTTGTGGTACCCCTCAGTGAAGCCGCAGTACAAATATAAGCGGGCTCTCTCCAAGCACAGATGGAGGAGTCGGCTATGGAGAGGTTGTGGACAAGGTCTCTATCAAATGTGGCGACTCATGGACAAGGGTCATGACCTTGGACAATGGACAATGGCCTGGACAAGGGATCCTCTGATCTGTAGACAAATGGAGATACCTTCCTCTGAAGGTTCTCAGTTCCTTGACTGAACTTCTGATTGACAGAAGATCGAGATCAAGTGTTCCGGTGATGAGCTTTGAATTCCATGTATAATTGCATAGATCAAAGTTAAGGTTACATGGGTGGCGATCAAGCTATATGTACTATGCCCCTTTAGGGCAAGTCTAAAGATAGAGCGCTGCTAGAAATGAAAAGGATATAAGAAAAGTGCCATAATGAAAGGGTATGAGATCAAATAGACTGTGGGTGCAGTTGTATTGATACTGAAGTGAAAAGAACTGTGGGCGCAGTTATAAAGGTACCGGAATAAAAAAGATATGAAATGAAAAGGACTGAAATGAAAGCATACAAGATGAATAAATAGCGATGACCGAGAATGGGTAAAAGGGCATGAGTCAAATGCAAGAGAATTTGACTTAGGAGTTTAAAGGTCTGAAAATGAATAGATGCCAGGAGGGAAGAGGATCATGTTAGGAATATGGGAGAGAGGACTGACTAGTCCTGGAAGAGCGTGGAGTGGAATACCTTGTCCCATAGGGCTTGTGGGATATTGAGGTCAGGGAGGATGTCGTCCCAGAGGTCTTCAGGAAGAGGAGCAGTGACTGATAGATCAGATGATCCAAGAGGAGAAAGAAAAATGGGGGTATCTATTATACTTGTAACAAAAACCATCGCCATGGAGGGGATTGCAAACATTTTTCTTTATAAAGTCTATCTCAGATTCAGACTTTTTGACAATGTCATCTCTCACCGAGGTCTCCAATTTGCCTCTGCATTTGCAAAAGAACTCAGAAAACTCCTTAAGTATGATCTTCCCCTCTCCACCATCTATCACTGTTACAAGTGTCCTAGGGGGTACCCTTTTTCTTTCACCTATGGCATCACCAGACCTATCGGTATCCGCTCCAATACCCGATTCCCTCTGGGACGACATTCTCCCAGACCTGGACATCCCACAGGAGGTATGGGAAGGCATCCTGGACTCCTCGCTTTTCCAACCATAATCCGTCCCGGACTCCTTTCCTCTTACACTGCGGACCTGTTACTCCTAAGTCATATTCTCTCGTATATGACTTGTGTTCCTATCATCATGACTCACCGGTCTCAGTTCATTTCACTCTATTTAGTCGAGCTGCACCCGCAGCTTCTATTTCATATTACACGACGTGTCTTCTTCTTTTGGTATGCGACGCGTCTTTTCCCTTTTTATCATACGCGACGCGTCTTTCCTTTTCCACTTCATGCGACACGTCTCTTTCCTTTTATATCTCTCGCGACGCGACACATCTCTTCTTTGACTCATATGCGACGCGACGTGTCATTTCCTATTTAGACTTTAGAGTGGAGATTCTATCTCTAACCGGCCCTAAAGGGGCTTAGTATAAATAGCTAGAATCACCGCCCATGTAACTCTAACTTTGATCTACACAATCTTACGTGGATTTCAAAATCTTCGCTGTCAGCGCCTGTGCCAGCGTCATGAAACCAGTGTTTCATCAATGTCTAAACCCTGATCTCGATCTTCTGTCAATCAGAGCTCAATCAGGTAACTGCGAACAGCTGTCTAGCTGAGGTTGCCACTTTGTCCTTGTGAACAGCTCACCGGCTGAGGTCACAAGCTTCCTTGCCGCTAATCAGAGGATTAGTCCACTAGCCATCGCTCAACGCTAGCCGAGTTATCAGTCACCTATTGCCCAGAGGCCACGCCCGGATACAGGCCTTGTCCATGACCTGTCCATAGCCGACTCCTCCTTGTGTACCTGGAGGGAGCCCGCTCTTCGCCGCTAACAGGAACGCCACCTGAGGTAGCCACCACCACGTTAAGTCACCACAACCGTTGTACACAGCTGAGCTGATCCTGTGATCCGCTAGCCGACCAGAGGGTCCACCTGTCTTCAGAGGAAGACCTGTCCGTAGCGCTATTGACTTCAGTCATCCACATACGCGTTATTTGTTACACCGGTCGTAACAATCACCCCCAGACAGATGGGAAAACCAAATGAGTCAACCAGGAGCTCAAGACCTACCTCTGGATCTTTTGTGGAGACAACCCAACCTGTTGGACCCAACATATTTCACATGCAGAATTTGCCCACAACCATCACTCTCATTCTGTCACCGGGGTAGTCCCCATTCTTTCTCATAATGGGCTATGAACCCTGTGCCTTACCTTTGCTCATTCCTGAAACTACTACCCCTGCTGTCGAAACCTGTCTCAAACAGCTATTGGCCACCCAGAATGAAGCCCTTTGTAGCCCACAAACTTGCTCAACAAACCATGATCTCCCACTCTTGTCAATCCTTCAAACACTTCTCTAAGGGAGACAAAGTCTGGCTTGAAGCTCGAAACCTCAAATGATTGGTTGCTCACCCCAAATTTGCTCCTAAACGAGAAGGTTCTTTTACCATCATCAATGTCCTCTCCCCAATCATCTATTGCCTTTGCTTACCAAAGTCCTGGAAAATACACCTGGTTTTCCATGCATCCCTTCTGACCTGATACCATGAAAACTCCATACATGGTCCTAATTTTCCCACTCCACCCCTGGACCTTATAGGTGGAGAAGAAGAATATGAAATAGAACAGATAATGCATCACAAGGGTCCACCTACATATGTGTTGCTCCTATCTAATCCATTGGAAAGGATATCTGATGGAGGATGATTCATGGGTTCCTAAATGAGACCTACAGTGTGTGTCCTCCCTCCTCAAAGACTATAAAAAGGCTTGTCCCTGCAACTTCCCTCTTTAGTCCTCTCTTGTCACAACCATCCCCATGGCCATCTACACCACTGCCTATATTGACCATGGATCTATCATTGATACCTCTCCTCCTCTTTCTGTTCCTCCTCCTGCTAGACATATGTCTATTTCATCTGTTTCATCAGTTGTATCTACCCCCTCCCTGCTTTCTTTGCAAGTAACGCCACCACTGTCTCACTCCCCTTCACCCTATTATGATAATACTCCATCCAGGTGGTCCCCACCCCATTATACTACTGCCCTTGAAGACGCATCCTCCACCCAACCCTCCCTGGGGTGGGAATCCCCTGATCTACCACCAGAACAACCTCCAACACATGTTGCCAACTCCCCAGTTGCCATTACCTCCATAGATCTCCCTGTATACACTCCACTCATCGCCTCAAAAATATTCTCCCCAGCGAACAGGAGATCAACACCCTCACGGCCATGCTTAGGAAAGCTTATCTTGCAGTACCTATTGCAACTCGTCTGGATATGTGTTCCCCTCTTTACTCTCTCTTTAAAGCCTTCCTTCACAATTCTGTATCAGAATCATTACCTCCCAGGCTGCTGCCAACACTGAAATCTCTCTTCATAATTCAGCCCACCTTCTTTCTTTCCATCCACAAAGATGTGGAGGGTATGCTCCTCTCCACAATGTACCAGTTGGGCATATTAGATTTTCTCTATGATCTTGACTGCTATCTCCATGAACTCAACTATCAGCCCCCCTCGACATAGTTGACTCCTTCCGCTTCATCTTCCCCCCTTACCACTGAGGAACTCTATGTTATTGAACATGTCGAGGCCAGCTGGACTGGAGCCAATGGAAGTATCACTCTTCACCCCACACACCCTCATTACAATGAGGTGTGCTATCAATGTCACCACCTTGGTCACCTTCGTGTCAAATGTTCAGTATATCAATGCCCCCACTGCCGCTGTTGGGCCCCAGGCCATACCCAAGCTACCTGTCCTACTCATGACTGCTCTCTTCCATGTTCTCCCCCCCTTTCAAACCTCATCATTGTCCAGATCATTCCAAGCCTCCTTGTCTTCTCAGCAATATTTCCATACTGCACCTCACTTTACTTATACCAAACACACTGGCAGAGAAACCATTGGCTCTTCAGCATCTCGAGCTCATGTCTACCACCATAGTCACCTATGACACCCCCTTCAATGATGATCACTGTCTCTGGTCAATGACTGCCACATCCTCAACAATGTCACCTGGGCCAACACTACTGGCTCCCCCTCTTAGTGTTGCCTCAGCTCCAAGCTGCCATTTTTTTTTTCTCATCCATTTTATTATGAATCTATATGCTGTTGGGAAGAACATGAATTTTCTAGCAATAGCTATCAGCTAAAAGAGAATTAGATAAATTGGACCAGCCAATCTTAAGTTATGTCAATCATGCCATTTTTCAGCTTTGATGAAGCTGATGTTGATAATTGACCTATATCTCATGAATGGCTGGTTGGATTGTGAAAGTCCTTGTTTGTCATTCATAGATACAGGTGTAGGCTACATTCCATTAAGATCCACAAAGAAATGGGCATGCTAGAAGCAAAAGCTGCACAAAAAGCTGCAAAAATAAAAAGCTGAGCTGAGGCAACACTACCCCTTCAGAGGAAGGAGTCTTCACTTTATTGCTGGATCAGAGGATCTGCCTGTCCAAGCTATCTTCCACAGCTCGTCACCTCAACTCTTGTCCACAACTCATCACTCATCACCTACCATCCCAAGGCCTTCTACACAACCCCCCATAGCCAACTCTTCCTTCTGTGCCTGGGAGGTGCCCACTCATATCAGTACTGAGGCAATCACCTAGCCATACCACAACTGTTCCACAGCAAGTGCCAACCAAGAGGGCCCACCTTCATCCCATCACAGGTTCCCACACATGTCTACAAACATAAAAGATCATACCCAACATTCTTATTTCTCCACATACACATCATTCCTTACCCTCCTTATAACACCTTTCATATTTCTCTTTTCTTCTCATCCACTTATCACTTACACACTCTTCTCATATCCCATCACCACCCTTCCTCTATCATTCTACTTCTTTTCATCTTTTCATCTTTCTTTTTTCTTCCGGGGGGCTCCGCCCCCCTAGCCCCCCTTCCAATTCATTTCATACTACCAATTTCAATATCAAATATCACTCATTTCAACTTAGCAGTAACACAGTCCAAAAAACACCAAAACAAAAACAGGCCACAACACATACCAGACAACATCCCAAGGCAACCATTTCAACCAATTACTCTTTAATCAATCCACAGTCAATCATCTCATCCCATACAAACATCCCACAAAACATCCAGCCAAACCCAAATCCACAACCACACCAATAGTCACCAGGTACCATCATCACTATCCTCACACACATCTAACAATTACCCCAAAACACCCTGTCAGAGAATGGCATCTCACACTTTTCTTCCATGATTCATCTATTTGACCTGAACTGTGCTGCCAACAACAGACTTGCTTTACCATCACTATTTTCCCTTCTCCCACATCTATTTCTTTTTTTCTACACTTCAACGTCCTCACTCACTCACCTAACAAATTCTCTTGTCCATTCACTAGCTTCCTTTTTCACTGTCTCTGCACCCAGCACTACTCTTTCCCTACACTTTCACTGTGCATTTAGCTGCACATCACTACTTTTTTTCACTACACACTTACCTACACTTTTCCTTTTAAACACCAATCTTTTGCTTCAAAATCCATCCCAACCAACCTTCATGTTACTCACTTCACATCACCCATCATGCACATATTTCACAACACTATCTCACTAACAACCTTTATTATCATCATATCACAACCCACCCATCTACTACACCATTATCACACTCTATCCACTCCTCAATTCTAATCCTACAAACTTACCTACACTACCTACCATCCATCATATTCCATCCTATCTATTCACTATTACTCTCTTTTCCTATAATCATCTAACTGCTCACTGCCCAGTCTTTACATCAATCTATATCTCAAGGAAACCATCAATAATCAATAAATCTTCACAAATCTTCCTTCTCACCATACTTTCAATCATTCTCATCCTTCCAGTGGTCCCAAAGGTTTTCAGAATAGGATCGCTCAATACACCCATGCTTACAATCATAACACTATACTCTATGTGATCCATAATTTATTTCCTTATCTTAATATTTCAAACTTATTTACTCCTCTCTATTTTTCCCAGTATTCACCTATCCATCCCTTATCACCCTACCTTGCACTCAACACTTACACTCCCAAGTCTGAACAACATGTAACTCACTACCTCTCCTCACACAAACTTATTTCCCAACAGAACTAGACTGCCCAATACCCATCCTAGTCTCTCCCTTTATATATCACTCCACTATCTACACATCTGTACTATCCATCTACCAATGTAGACACACACATTAAATACATCACCTGCAGAGATCAAACAAATCTGCACACACCATCCTGTCCCAGAATACAAGACAACCCTAACATGTCCTACACATCACCCACACAATTGAAAACAACAAATACAACAAGTCCATATCACTATGCCAACTCATTACTATATATATCCTTATATTAACATACAAAACTCTTCTTCACATCAACTCTACACTCTGTGACAACTGACCATCCTTGAGCCCAAGTCAACCAGCTGAAACTGAACTACCTTCAGTCTACTGGTCACCTCATCTAGTCACATCATCCAATAACATAACATTCAAAGATAAAAGATTCAATTCAAAATCACTAACTCCCTTCTGTGACCTGTCCAGCTTTGGGACCATAACAGGTTACCCATCCCATTCCCTACATCTATCTATTCCAAATTTACTTTCTCATATACTACATAATCTACTCTATAATACCCATTCACTTTAAATATTAAAAATATTAAAAAAGGTGCAGGAGGCTGAAAATTCACAGAAGTACAACCTGAGTTTCCAACCTGACCTGCCTGACACTGAGGAATGAACCCTTACACAGTTGTCAGCCTGCAAACTCACCCTCTACTTTTTATGACTGGTGTAACAAATAACACCTACTTCAAAGATCAAAGTCTTCCCTACCATTGCTGATCCTCAAATTAAGGCAACCTTCTGGTCACTGGCCCTCTCGCCAAGGTCGATGTGTGCAACGGTTGTCGTACCCCTCACCAAGGCCACAGTACAAAGATCAGTGCACTCCCTCCAGGCACAAAAGGAGGAGTCCCCTATGGAGCAGTCATGGACAACGCTGCTATCTGGATGTAGTCTTTCCTGGACAAGAAAGACAACCTCAGGCATTGAACAATGGCCCAGACAACAGATTCTCTGATCCACAGATAAGTGGAGATACCTTCCTCTCAAGGTTCTCAGTTACTTAACCAAACTTCTCATTGACAGAACATCAAAGTTAAGGTTACATGGGCGGTGACCAACCTATTTATACTATGCCCCATTAGGGCCAGTCTGGAAATAGAGCACCACTAGAAAAATAGAAAGGTACCATAATGAAAAGGATGCAAGATCAAATATACTCCAGGTGCAGTCATATTGATACCAGAATGAAGAGAACTGCATACACAGTTGTAATGGTACCAGAATGAAAAGGATACAAGATAAATAAGTAGTGAAGCTCAAAAATGATTAAAGGAACATGAGTCAAATACAAGAGAATTTGACTTAGGAGATTGAAGGTCCAAAATGAAAGGAGCCAAAGTAAAGCAGAGTTTGGACACAAGAAACAGATCATGTAAGGGTTATGAGAGGAGAACCCAATTAGTCCTGGAAGAGTATAGCATGGAATACCTCATCCCATAAGGCTTGTGGGACTTTCAGGTCAGGGAGAAGATCGTCCCAGAGGTCTTCTGGAAGTGGAGCTGCAACAGAGAGGTCAGGGGAATTGAAGGGAGAAAGAAAAAAAAAATGGTGGTGTCTGTTATACTTGTAACACTACTTCTCTGAATTTCAAGTCTCCTGTGCACCCAGTTGTATTCATTATGCTAGAATAAGCATCTTCACCAACTCAACTGTTTTACAATAAAATAGCATGATCATGCCAAAGGCACAACAACAGGTGAAAGTGCCTAGTCATGATAAGAGATCCTGGAGGAATGTGTGGTAGGTCCCAAGGGCATCATGGAAAAGTTGGAATCTGTAGTGATTGTTACAAATGTAATAGATACCCCTCTTTTTCCCTCGCACATTGCATCTCCTACCCTTGACACCATTGACCATCCTGCTTGGTGTTATGACCAATGTAACAAATAATGTGTACACAGAAGACTGAGGTCTTCACTACAAACTGTCTACCTCTGTAGATGACAGGACCTTCTTGGTCAGTGGGCAGATCCTCTGATCACCACACAGTGTGCAACGGTTGTGGCAACCTCAGTTGGTATACTGGATGCAAGGCAATAAGCAGGCTCCCTCCAGGCACACTAGGAGTAGTCAGCTATGGACAGATCATGGGCAAGGCCTCTATCTGGGTGCAGCCTCTGGGCAATAGGTGGTGGCGATGGCAAGCATTGGGCAATGACTCGTGAGCCAATTCTCTGATCGGGGATGAAGTGGAGACTCCTTCTGGAGAAAGGTTCTCAGTGCCTTGATTGAACTCTGATTGACAGGAGTTCGAGATCAAGATTGACAACAGTGATTGACAACACTGAAACAGGTTCTGACAGTGAAGGCTTTGAATTCTACGTAAGATTGTGTAGATCAAAGTTAAGGTTACATGGGTGGTGATTCTAGCTATTTATACTAAGCCCCTTTAGGGCAGGTTAAGAATAGAATTGCCGCTTTAAAGTATAAAAGGATAAAGGAAGACACATTGTGTTGCATATGAAGAAAGGGAAATGAAGACATGTCACATCACGTATCGTGAGAGAAATAAGACACGTTGCATCATGTACCATAATAGAAAGTGAGATGCATTGCATTGAAGATAAATATGAAATGGAGATGCTGCAGGCACAGCTTGACTAATCTAGATGAAATGAAATAAAGAGATGAACTGAGGCCAGAATGAATCAATGAAGAATAGGACACAAGTTAAATATGAGAGAATTTGACTTAGGAGGGTTTGAAGATCCGTAGTAAAAGGGAACCAGATCCAAGAAGCAACTAGCCATCAAAGAGAGTTGAGTGGAAAAAGTTGTCCCATATCTCCTGTGAAATGTCCAGGTCAGGAAGGATGTCTTCCCAGAGCAAATTGGGTATCGGAGTGGATACAGATAGGTCTGGCAAGCTCATCAGAGAAAGAAAAATAGTCCCCCCTAGGACACTTGTAACACTTGGGATATCTGGGCAGACATTCTCCTAGACATCAAAGTCCCTCAATCTTTGTGGGACAAGGTATTCAACTCCTCATTATTCCAGGAGTAATTGCTCAGATGCTCACCTTCTATCATTTGTCTTGCACCCCTCACAGTCACTTTTCATTTTAGGCTCTTTTGGACCCTTTTACTCCTAAGTCAAATTCTCTCATATTTGACTCATATCTATTTACCATATTTCATATTTCATTTCAGTCATATTCACTTCAGCCTCAGTATAACTGTGGCTGCAGTTCATTTGATCTCACAACTGTTACAAGTGTTCTAGGAGGGACTATTTTTCTCTCTCCTATGAGTTCACCAGACCTATCAGTATCCGCTTCGATACCTGACTCACTCTGGGATGACATTCTCCCTGACCTCGATATTCCGGAGGAGATATGGGATGACTTCTTCCACTCAGCTCTCTTCGAAGGCTAGTTGCCTCTCAGACCCTTTCCCCTTTCATTTCCTTTACTGCAGAACTCCAAATACTCCTAAGTCAAATTCTCTCATATTTGACTCGTATTCCATTTCATCAATGACTCATTCCAGCCTCAGTTCATTTCCTCATTTCATTTCACCAGATTAGTTAAGCTGCACCCATAGCATTCCTATTTCATATTCTTCCTTGACATGACACATCTCTTTCCTATTATGGTATGTGACATGACACATCTTACTTTCTCTCACAATATGCGACATGACACGTTGAAACGACCCAACAACAACTACTATTGTCTTGGGGACACCAAGCTAAGATCTGACTTGTAGAATACAAGGAGTGAGCAAGGAGTGACAAGTTCCAAGACTCAAGGATAAAGGTGTAGG
>QFEF01000193.1:0-10924 GCA_003316035.1 Neoboletus subvelutipes
TCCAACCTATTCTGGAACACACCCCAGTTTTTGAAAGGCTCAGAAGCTGGAACACTTTGCATGAGAGTTTCACCCTTGGCAGCACTTTTTTTGAACTCAGATGGTCTTACAGACCAATTTCCCTGCACAAGGTAAATTGATCTGTAAGACTGTCCCTCCCAAAATTCAACCACCATAATCCATATCTAGCACTCTCTAACACTAGGGAGCCTCCAACTGCACAAATGAGTGGGGGATGTGGTCCATAACAAAGCTGGCAAGCTCTGTTTGACAGAGAACAATAAAGGAAGAGTGAGGTAGAACTATTGGAGAGGTAGAATAAACTAAAGATTGAGGGTCCTAATGATCCAGTACTTATACCTAAGTACAATAAGGTTGTAGCAGAGCTCTAAGTAGAGTCTGATATGCTACTGGTGGAATATTGTATCATATGATGTACATATACTGAAACAACCTCAAATGGCCTATGACCCTAGGTTGCTGTCATATCCCATCCAACTCCGGTACTCCGTTCATAACTCCTTGTCTCTACACACGAACTCCAGTGCATTCTCGCCCAAGATGCAACTCTGGACTTCTGGACTTGTACCACCCTCTTTATATGTTCATATTCATTCACTTACATATTTGACACTTCACATACCTACTGACTTCGCTTCACATTCTTCTCCATACCGATGCTCTGCTTAGGAGCACAGTTCCGTTGACATTATTTGACATTCTCCATTGACATTATATTTGACACTCCCTTACTTAATACTACCTCTCCATAGTATAAAAACCCTCGAGATCACTCCTGTATTTCCTCAGTTTGAATATCAATCAAAGCATTACTCCTGTCCTTTCTCTGAGTCTCGAAGACTCTCCTCTAAACCTCCGATTGACTTGATGTCGTGACTGATGATCAACATCATTACCTCCAACCCTCCGACACCTCTGAAGTCTGGGACCAGGACTTGTGTAAGGGTGCACCACATATGGTGAAGCCAAGTCCCGACCCACCAGTCAACTCTGGCATTCTGGAGTTGATCCCAGAGTAAACTGGTCTTTAACAGTTGCACTGAACACTTAGACTGGGAAAGTGTGAAGAAGAGCTAACTGAGTGGAACTCCTGAGAGGAAGGTAATTCCCAAGAGAACTAGACTGGGGAATATCCATTGTAGTCTCTGGGTTTATATAGTGTTACAAGTGTCCTAGGGGGGACTATTTTTCTTTCTCCCATGAGCTCTCCAGACTTATCTGTATTGGCCCCAATACCAGATTCCCTCTAGGACGATATCCTCCCAGACCTGGACATTCCACAGGAGGTATGGGAAGGCATCCTGGACTCCTTGTTGTTCCAGCCCTAGTCATGCCTCAACCCCTTTCTTTCTTACTGCGGACCTTTTACACTCCTAAGTCATATTCTCTCGTATATGACTTGTGTCCATCTCATCCAAACTCATTTCGGCCTCAGTTCATTTCATCCTATTTAGTTCAGCTGTGCCCACAGCATTTCATTTCATATTTGATGTGACGCGCTTCTTTCTATTTCAGTATGTGATGCGTCACTTCCTTTTATATCTCACGCGATGCAACGCATCACTTCCTTTTATGTTTCATGTGATGTGACACATCACTTCCTTCTATATCACATGCGATGCGACACATTTCATTTATCCTCTTTAGATGTTAAAGCAGAGATTCTATCTTTAGTCAGCCCTAAAGGGGCTTAGTATAAATAGCTAGAATCACCACCCATGTAACTCTAACTTTGATCTATGCAATCTTATGTAGAATTCGAAGCCTTCTGTAATGACTCCCTAGAGAATCACTAGCTGGATGACATGTCTCGCAGTGTACACCAACTGCTGGCGATGGTAGAAGAAAAGCTTAGAGCGATATCCTTAATCATGCAGGGTATGAACCACAACAATGACAAGTGGATTAGACTGAGGTAACAGGCTAATACATGACTGCCTTTATACTACTGAGAGATGCACACAGACCAAGCAGTGCATGAGAGAAATTGCTATGTATGGATATAGTATAGTGAGAGAGTTCTCATTGGTAATTAAAGAGGAAGAGAAGTAAATGGAGATTAATAACATGTGTGTATGATGTCATCAGTCTAGACTTTGGTTAGTCATAGTTTCCCATGATCACGTGCAATAAGGTGTATGGTAAGGTTTGAAAATGAACATGAAGTGTAGCGATTGAAAAGTTTTGAAAATATTACTACTCATAACACCTTCATTGGAACCAGTGTTTCATCGTCGTTAATCGTCATTGCCAATCTTGATCTCAAACATCTGTCAATCAGAGTTCCATCAAGGCACTGAGAACCTGTCCACAGAAGGTGTCTCTACTTAGCCCCTGATCAGAGGATCAGCTCGCGAGCCATTGCCCAACGCTTGCCATCGCTGCCACCTATTGCCCAGAGGCCACACCCAGATACAGGCCTTGCCCATGACCTGTCCATAGCCAACTACTCCTTGTGTGCCTGGAGGGAGCCCACTCATTGCCTTGCATCCAGTACACCAACTGAGGTTGCCACAACCATTGCGCACTGCTCACTGATCAGGTGATCTGCTTGCAGACCAAGAAGGTTGCTGTTGTCTTCAGAGGAAGACCTGTCCCATAGCGAAGACTTCAGTCTTCTGTGTACATGTTATTTGTTACACTGGTCGTAACATATAGCACTCTACTATATGTACATGTGTACTACGGATCTACCAATATAGAGATGGAGATTAAATACATGAGGTGTACATGTGTCTAACATATAGTGTAGAGATGAAAAGAGTGTGGACACAGTGTTATGACTGGTGTAACAAATAACGTGTACACAGAAGACTGAAGTCAACAGCACTACGGACAGGTCTTCCTCTGAAGACGACGGCGACCTTCTTGGTCTTCAAGCAGATCACCTGATCGGCAAGCGGTGTGCAATGGTTGTGGTGACCTCAGCTGGTATGCTGTTTGCAAGGCAATGAGTGGGCTCCCTCCAGGCACACAAGGAGTAGTTGGCTATGGACAGGTCATGGGCAAGGCCTGTATTTGGGTGTGGCCTCTGGGCAATAGGCAGCTGGCACAGCTAGCATTGGGCAATGGCTAGCAGATTGATCCTCTGACTGATGACGAAAGTGGTCACACCTCCCTATAGAAGGTTGACAGTTACTTAACTGAGCTTCTGATTGACAGAAGATCAAGGTCAAGATTTAGACGATATGAAACACCAGTTTCGCGACGTTGACACAGGCGCTGACAACGAAGACTTTGAAATCCACATAAGATTGCATAGATCAAAGTTAGAGTTACATGGGCGGCGATTCTAGCTATTTATACTAAACCCCTTTAGGGCCAGAACCGATGCTGCTACTTGCAAAGTAGCCGAGTTTATTCAACTTTGTTCTGTGGCGAGGAGCTCGGCATGATGGACGGCCGAGTTGTCGGCGACTGAAAGTGATGGCACAGACAAAGTACTGTAGCGCTATCGTATCACACTAATCAATCACATATGTCTTCCACAGGGACTGAGCTTCCCTACTACTCAGATGAGACACAATACGAGATCATTCAACATATCATGAAGCTCATTCAAATCCTCCTTGTAGCGCTGATTGAGGTTCTTATTTCGGCAACTCCTCCCCGACGTGACCCCATCAAGTACCACACATCTGTCCTATCTGGCCAAGCATGGGTAATGGAGCTCATTGCAGGACACCCGGACCGTATCAAGTCTGAGCTCGGGCTGCAAAAAGAATCATTTCTTTCACTTGTCGCTGAATTTCGTGAGCTCGGCCATCAAAGCACTCGAAGGGTCTCGCTAGAAGAGCAGATATCTATTTTTCTCTACATGTCTATTACTGGCCTCACAATAAGGCATGTTGGTGAGCGTTTTCAACGCTCAAATGATACAATCTCTTGGTTTGTCTCACCTAACCCGCTCAACATCCATACATACTTATCACAGATCTGACAGATACTTTAAGAAAGTTCTCGATATACTTGCCAGTCCACCTTTTTACACAAGACACGTAGTATTTCCAACAGGTGAATATACTCCGTCAAAAATCCGCAACAATCCGAAGTTTTTTCCCTATTTCCAGCATGCGATTGGTGCAATTGATGGTAGTCATATACCGGTATCCCCACCCTCATACCTACGCCCAGCTTATCACAATCGCAAGGGATTTTTATCACAAAATGGACTCTTTATCTGTGATTTCGACCTCAAGTTTACTTATGCACTTATGGGTTGGGAAGGCTCTGCAACTGATGCCTGTGTCTTCGACGATGCCTCAAGCACAGATTTACAAATACCTCCTGGAAGATATCTACTCGCTGATGCCAGGTATCCTCTTCGCCATGACCTACTTGTTCCATACCATGGTGTGCGATATCATCTTGCAGAATGGGGCCGTGCTAGTGTGTGGTAAGCTATCTTTTTTTTTCCATTTATTTATTTTCAAAGAAGTTCTTTCAGCCCTTTAAACCGCGAGGAACTATTCAATTTGCGCCATGCATCAGCCCGTAATGTGGTTGAGCATATTTTTGGCATCGCTAAACGACGTTTTCGCATCCTCCTGCTTCCCACAGAATTTCCCCTTGACGTTCAAGCGCGACTACCAGCAGCACTCTGCGCCCTTCACAACTTCATTTCTGCCCATAGCACTGATGACAGATCTGTTGGAAACCCGTTGGATCCCAACATGGAAGATGACCACGCAGATGATCCACCTCAAGCTATGCAAGACAACCTCACTGCAAAACAGATGCGTGACGAGATTGCCCAAGCAATGTGGGATGATTACCAAGAGATTTTGAGGGAGCGTTTGGCAGAGGACGCAGAGGATGACGATTCATTGGACATGGATGAGCTAGATGATATATACTCGGATGGAATCTCACTGTAGCACAAATACAACAATGTATTTTCGTTGTTCACAAGAAAACAAAGTACATTACAAAGTAGCTGAAGTATCCGGCCCAGCTACACCTTGGCTGGGGCCAGGAGTGGAACCCAACGAAACCAACTGACGATACAACTTGTTCACATATGCGACACACTCCCTTACTTGAAGAGAAAGAAACATCGATGCCTTACTTTCATTTTGTGCAAAGTACTCCCCGATCTCAATGATCTGCTCCAACGAAAGGCTGGGAACATGATACAGGTCATTTGTGGCTGACCTGATGATGGACAACTTGTCATGAAATTGAGTGGTGATGGTGTCGTTGAGCGTACGGATGGAGTTATTCACCATGTTGATCGCTACAATATTTGAGCGCTTGTCATCTGCAGCAGCAGCTGTTCGGCTCTGTTTGCTGGCAGCTTGAGTGCTGTGGGTACGAGTGGATGTGGATGGGGTAGAGTAAGCCGGTAAGGATTGTACTGGTGAAAAGAGAAGCGATGGATTGGATGTATCCGGAGAGAGGGTGGAAAATGGGCGTTTGCTGCTTCCTGATCCAGGAATGGGGATGGGAATGGCTTGGGCAGGAACTGGCAGGGCGTTGGGAATGTTGAGGAGTTCAGGGACTTGGGGGAGAGCCAGTACATCTAGACCAGGGGGGATGCTGCCAGCAACCAAACCATAGGTAGCAACAGCAGAGCTCGTAGCGATTGAAGCACGATTGATATCCATCATATTCATTGTCTCTCCTACTTTCCCCTCTGTGGGAGCTTTGATGCCGATCGTGCCATGATAGGTCCGTACACCCGATGCTCTGCCATGGGGCAGGATGTGCTCCATTTGATCCAAATACTTCCAGCCTCGGTTCCAGTAATTCTTCATCGCAGCGTTTGTCTAGTAGTTTACATTAATAAAGCAAATTATGTAGTGTCAAGAGCTTACCTTCTTCAAAACATATGTATTGAAGACTTCTGACACAGCGGTGCCTTGTATGTTTGCACCATTTTCATTGTCCCAGTGGAACCCGGATTGATTGCGGTAGATTGAGATGGTAGCATATGTGGATTTTAGCTAGAGAATGTTTAGTAGCATGTACATATCATGATGACACACTAACCTGACTCCACTTGTTGCGAATGCTCTTGGCGTCCTTAACCTTCCCTATCGAGAGCGGATGCTGAGATTTGATGTACTCTGCAGCAGCTGAGAAAGTTGATTCTTTGAAGTTTCCGTCACCTGCTTCGGAATGGTGTTCATGAAGGTACTGTACAAGGGTATCAACCTCAGGATCAGACCATCTGGCAATCTTAGCGGCAGTGTTGGACTCTGCAGGGAGCTCAGCCATAAGTGTATCTGTAAAATTTTTGAGGTTATCAACAAGTTGGAGGAGTTGGAGGCAAAGTTCTTCACGGCGGTGATCAGCAGGATCATGATAAGATGTAATTGAATCAAGAGCCATCATATGTGTAGGGGATGCAGGAGCAAGGTTTGAAAAAACTTCAGTCGCCGACAACTCGGCCGTCCATCATGCCGAGCTCCTCGCCACAGAACAAAGTTGAATAAACTCGGCTACTTTGCAAGTAGCAGCATCCATTCTGGCCCTTAGGGACTGTACATACAAAGTGTACTAAAGTGTACCTTCGACCCATTATGTAAACTTTGTAAAATAAATTATACATCACTACCAACGAGCTACGCCCGCTTCTACCAAAAAAAACACTGTTGAACCTCCGAGCCAACCTGGCTCACCTGGCTCCTCCCACAACTGTATGCCCACGAAAATGCCTCTCAGGCCCGACGCGATCTTAACTCGCTGGCACAAAATGCTCGGCCTCCAGCGCCAAATTCCTGCGTGCTGGCACCGCGCCCGCCTGCGGGAAGAACTCCACGAGCGCCGCCTCGCCACAACACCCCTCGCCAGGGTCAGCGAAACATCCGATGTCCTCTTCACCATCAGCCGGGCGGCGCACGACGGCTTTCCGATCCGCAAGAGACCCCCTTTTGCCCCCTTCCACAACGGATCGGCCTATGTATATATGCTCGTCAAATACACGTCGCGCTGGGGATTTTACCGAATGGTTGCACTGCTGTGCGGGGCGCCGGCTGCGGTCAGGGAGGTGGTGAATCCTGCTAAGGATGGCAAGCTAGATGAGGTGGCGGTCAGGCACGGGATTAATCTGGTAGCATTTAGGAGGGTGGGAAGGACGCTGAGGTGCGTGTGGCCGCTTTTGCCATAGGCCCGGACATGCAGGTGATATGGCAGGCCTCCGGCAGAAGGCTGCCACCAGCCTATCGGTGGAAATCATGAATCAAATCATGGTACTACCACGATAAATGTGATGCACCAATAGGGTAGAGTCAGATGTGGATCCACAGTGTCTATAGCTGATACATCAATATCATATCACTTTCTGTGCTTGTATATCCGCTCCTCGGGCAGCCAACCGACTGTCAGTACATTGGTTTGTCTGCTCGGACGAGCCAGATCTGGACACTGGAATGTGGATCGTGCAGCCTGGCTTTGGTGTGCGTCATCGACTTGACATATCATTCATCCATGTCGACACCATTTACCGCGCCGCACACCTCATCCCAATATACGGTACTCAATTTATCTCAGGCGAGCCTCGGATCCAACCACATCACTCATACGACGTATTTCGGGCATTCTACGTCAACAAATTCGCTGACCATCATGCTTTCGAGATTGCATCGTGACTTACATCTTACCACTGTTGTAATCCCCCCCCTCCCCCAAATCCTTTGTCGGAATCGCTGTCAAACTGATTTCCATTGTTATTGGGGGTCAAAGAAGCTGGGTGTCCATGCATCGAAGAGCCTAAAGAGCTGACCTGCAGACGAGAACACGGGGCTGCTACCGTACGCATGGAGGCTAGCATCGAAGACAGTCGCATGGACGACTTCGTTCCACCCGTCGGCGAAGACTGAACTTGTTGTCCCGCAGTCAGGGCTCTGTTTGGGTATGCACTTGGTCTACTACGAAAAAAATAAATGGCATGAGCATTCGTGAAACAAGACGAACCACTCGAGACGAAGCTGCGGCGAAACATGGAAATAAAAGTTACCCACCTCTCGAAGTGCAAAGACAACTTCGAGCGCCGGTGAGGCATGCATGATGATCGTGCCCGTCACAAAGACATTCGTCGAATCGTTCGACTCAAGAGCCCAAGACATAAGTCCAAGAGCAACCGCCACACCACGAGGCGAAACGGTGTCTTGGGGTGAGTGTGCCGGACTCGTAGGTAGGGGCTGTGCTTCTAACGGATCGAGGACATAGAGAGAGAAGTCTCGTGCGGGGTCCTGCAGGAGCTCAGGACTGCCATAGTGTGAGAAACATCCTGGTGGAAAGGGCGATACACTCACCTGGAATCACAGACCGCCGCAAGGCATGCCTTGAGTGATGTTCATGCATAGACAAGTTCATTGTTAGTAGACTTGGCCAAAATATATTGCGGGTTGCTGTTAACCGTGTACAACACACGCACTATTCCAAGGCCACTCAGAGTCAGCGAGAAGCAGAATATCGATCCCCCAACTGATACTCACGAAAAGCTTGTAGCGTCCTGGCTTCCATTCAATCGGATCTAGACGGTAAGTAGAGCAACTGATATCACAATATCAGTCATTCAAGGGACATCGCGAACGAGCTTGTCAACGCGTAGAAAGTCGCGGCTGTCACATGTGACAGCACGCGTTATGTGTCACGGGTGTGGTCTGCCAACTTACCACTCACGCTCAATAACTTCATAGGCAATAGCGGTAGGCCATTAGGTCCAAGTTCCATAATCATCGATCATCGAATATTCACTGGGTAAATACAGGAACGCGGCGGATTTAAAAGTATGTAGTAAAAAGTTCCGCCCAAAAGCCCGGACACGCCGTGACAGCAAGGAGGTAGGTGGAACGTTCTGACCCTTCAAGTTCATGCAGAATGTGTGTTGTCTGGTCTCCGAGGTGTAGAGTATTGTTTTCAGTGGGTTGCCATCTTCAATGTCTCCCCGGATCAGTATGGTTGACGTACATCCCGCAGCCAGCCACCTTAGTTCGCCCGAACCGCTTAATTGGCAACATTGACTGCACTGGAGCCATCACTTGTGTTGCGATCATGATCAAGACGAAAAGAGGAACTTATCAGGGTAAGCATACCACTCCTACCTTCACCGCCTGCCTTGAGGCCCAACAAGACAGACACCCAAGGTTATATAGGATGAAGTCATAGAAAGTCTCGGTCGCGTTGCTCCCACCACGAAGACCACATTCAGAACCTTTCTAGTCCCCTTCATATGGACTTTGATTCCATGGCTGACGACTCTCCGGTAGTCTCGGACGATGATCGGGAAATGGTGGGGGGCGCAATGCGAGTCGATAAGGAAATCAAAAAAGGCATTCGCGCTCCGACATCCAGTACACCACACAGCCTTTGGGCCCCCTTCTCTTGCTATACCGCGCTCACCTCTAATACCGCGATTCGGACATCGAGTATTGAGGTGAGCTCCTCCTGAAATGTCCGAGCTTACTTTGTGGCGGTTCTGATCCCAAAGCATAACACAGGAATGCAGCCAGAATGCAAAGTATGACCTTTTGTTGAAGCATCGAACGGCAACGTTCTATTCGCTCTAGTTTCCGATCCGCTGTGCGCAACTTGACCTCTTCGCGATGAAGGATTCTGAAGTATTTTTCGTAAGCATTTGTTGCTTCATCGGCTGAGAGTATACAGTCGTTGGAGGTGGCGATTACGATCTGAGTCGTTGCACCGATTCTATCAACACGTCCTCTTCTGAAGTCTTTGATCGCTGGCAAGCAATGTTCTTCGGAATCTGGTCTTCTTCGGATAATTCCATCGCCAGCATTCTCGGCGACAGACTGCGTGGACGCAGTTGCTGAAGATCCGTCAGCGATGGCGGGATTGGACTCTGAGACTGTCGACACTGCGCTTGGTTCATTTCTTGTATGAGTCATAGACGACGGTTTGATAAATAGAGAATTGTAGTAGCGCAAAAGTCTGGTCTTCGAGCGTCGACAAAATAAGGAGGACGGTGAGAGAATGATAGGAGCTCTTCATAAGTGAGGACCGTCCTCAGATCGCGTGTCTCAATCACGTCGTCTTGAGGGCAGATTGGTCATGCGCAGGCAGGGGTTGGAGCGAGCCGAGAAGCTCCTTAGCTCCATCTCGCAATGCTAGGACGTGGTGACTGGACCAAGTCATGCGGATATCACCAGGGCGAGAGGCCCATCAGTATCTGTGCGATCTTCAACCTTATAATGCAAAGATCCATGGCTCGACCGCCTCGAGGCTTTTCTGCCAGTCAAACCGCTGTTCCGCATAAGGAAGCTGTCGGGCCACAGCAGTTTGAAGCTGTTTTCCCACAGCTTCCTATCTCAACCCTTCTCGCCACTAGCTCAGTTGCGTTCATGCCTCCAGAACAGCCGAAATTATTGACTAGCCCTCCCGGCAACGTGGCAGCAGACCAGCTGAAGCATCCTGCTGGCCCTGACATTCCAAATTCCAAGCCAGTAATCATCGGCATCTATGGCATTCCTGGCTCTGGCAAGACCTTCCTGCTCAACAAACTCACTCTAGAACTCAAAGATTCGGGGCATTTTTCCTTCTATGAAGGCTCTGCTATGATTTCATCCCTTGTTTTCGGCGGCCTCGAGGCGTTCCAGAAGCTGCCAGAACACGATAAGACCAGATACCGCCAGCTCGCCATTACCACGATCGGCAAAGAATGCGCCACCACCGGACGCACCGCCATTATTACGGGCCACTTCATGTTCTGGGCCGAAGGGGAGGAGGCAGGAAAAGCGGTGTGCACCAGGGGCGACCTGAACACGTACACTCACATCATTTACCTGGGCGTCCCAGCTGAGGTGATTGCCCAACGCAGACTGGACGACTCGGAAAAGACGCGCACGGCTGTATCCGTTGAACACCTTTGCAGATGGCAGGAGGAGGAGAAGACACAGCTGCACCGTCTCTGCATGGACCACGGCATCTTGTTCTCGGT
>QFEF01000194.1:0-14712 GCA_003316035.1 Neoboletus subvelutipes
AAGATAACTTGATCAAAGTTATCGTGTGCATGGATCAAGCCATAACAGCTTTAGCTCATTTCAGAATGAAGGAATCCTTCAGTTCAATGGCATGGTCATAAGTTTGGGAGGGGGGAAGTTTCATGATGTCCTTCTTTTCAAACACACCTTCATACTCTTGATACACTTTTGGAAGTTCCACTTTCTTAGTTCCTTCCATCTGGACAATAGTGGTGGAGAGGGTGGTTCATATTTCAGTGCTATCCCCTTATGGTGTCCCACTAAGAATTGAACTTGTTCAGGGATCATCCATCTTCAGTACTGATCATAGAGGTCATTCTTGATGATCTCATTCTCTTGATGTCCCAAGAAACATAGCAGATATCTTTGCATAGTATCTTCGGTATTGGTCGACTTATAGTTGGCCAGGGTAATGACAACCTTGCCACTCCACCAATCTATTTCAGAGTTTATAGTTTGGAGCCATGGCAGGCCCAAGATGACATCATCTTTTCCACAATTGAGGACAAGCAGCTCACATTGCTCTCGTACTCCTTGGAGATCCAGGACCACCATGGTCTTCTCCTTAATTGTTCCAGATTGGTTCAGCATCCTGTTTACATTCCAGGCAGTGATAGGAATATCTAGTTGTTCAGTTGGCAGTTTCAGTCAGGTGACTACCTCTTTTGCTATAAAGCATCCAGTTGCTCCACTATCCAAGAGAGCGTTTACGCCAACGATTTGCCTGTTTTGTTTCCAGATAGATAGGGGAAGTCGAATAGAATTAGACTTGGCTCTGGAAATAAATACAGGGGCAATGGTTATGGAAGGTAGTGATGTTGGTACACTCCTTCCTTCTAAAAAGATGTTTCAAACTCCTCTTCTCATTCCTTGGTGGAGAGGACTTTGACCTCCTCCAACACAAGCGGCTCTCCATTTTCATCACAGCTGGGGTTGTATAGGGACTTCAAGGTGTGAAGTACTTGGTCGCGGCCTTGATCTCCTTCGATACTCCTGAGGAACGTATCCAAAGGGTCTTTGGTGGCAGTGGTGGCAATGGATGAGGTGGGGGAACTGGTTGGGATGGTCCTGGCAAAGTGGTTGGTCTGCTGAACCTTTGCACTAAAAGGAGCATAGCCAGGGTGGTTCCTAGTTGTGCAACCAGTTTTCTTGCAAATGAAGCATCTCCGCTCATGAAGACACTTGGCTTGTTCCATTGGTGTGATCATAAGATGATCAACATCCATAGCATTGGGATCCCTGCAGCTACTATTGTTTCCACCAAAGGATACCTGGAATCCTCTTCTGAGGTTTTGGATTCTCCTAAGTCCTCCAATTTCAGAAGCTTTGGAGTAGATCTCTTCCATACTCTTGGCATTTTTGAGTATACTGGACAGAGTGAGCTGGGTGGTGATGGGGATGGAGAGCCCTCTGAGGAACCATTCAGAGAGGGTGGCGATGTCAGATATTCCGGTTCTGACAGCAAGCATGGAGAAGATGGAGACATATTTCTCAAAGCCAGAATTGTCTCTCATATCTTGGACAAGATTTACAATCTTGATTTGTGCAGAAGCAGCAGTATCATAGGGGGAAAAGGTGGTGTGGAAAGCTTTGGTAACTTCCTCAAACTTTCTTTTTCCCTTGGTGAGTGAGTTATCATTAAGCTTGGTAAGTGTAATGATCTCCTAAGAAACCACTAACCAGATGACAAGCTTTGCAGCGTACACCAACTGCTGGCGAGGTAAAAGATAAGAGGTGAGAGTGATATCCTTAATCATGAAGGGTAGAACCACAACAGTGACAAATGGATTAGACTGAGGTAACAGGCTAATACATGACAGCCTTTATACTACTGGGGAGAGTGCACAGACCAAGCAGTGCATGAGAGAAATTACTATGTATGGATATAGTATAGTGAGAGAGTTCTCATCGGTGATTAAATAAGAAGAGAAGTAAACAGAGATTAATAACATGTGTTTATGATGTCATGGGTCTAGACTTGCTTAGTCATAGTTTCCCACAGTCACATGTAATAAGGTGTATGATAGAAAGTGCTAGACACCAATTTGAGATTTGGAATGACCATGCAAATCTGCAATGGTTCATGACAAGGCAGGACCTTAACTGATGACAAGCCTGGTGGGCTATATATTTGGCCAGATTTGACATGACTTGGTGCTACAAACCAGGCAAAACCATGACCAAACTGGATGCTCTCTCTCAATGAGAAGATCATGCTAAAGGTATCTTGGATGATAACAAAGGAATTGTTGTTATTTCCCCAGACAAGATTCAATCTATGATTGTAATCACAGATGATGGATCAATATTAAAACAAAAAATCTTTAATGCCATGTGTTTATTGGATGAGTCAGAGAGCCAGAAACTTGCTAAGAAGTATATCATCTGTGAAGAACGAGATGGATGTCTTTATGACAACTTAGGGCATCTTTACATCCCAGATAGTGCTATTTTCAAAATGGAAATCATTGAGAAACACCATGATTTCCCCATGGCCAGACATCCTGGTTATGAAAAGACTTTAGATTTGTTGCAGCACAACTACTTCTGGCCAGGAATGGCTATCTTTGTAAAAGATTACATCACTAGATATGACATGTGTCAAAAATTCAAGAGATCTAACATGGCCCCATCAGGGCTCCTTCAACCACTCCCTATTCCTGATACCCTGTGGGAACACATCATAGCTGACTTCATTATGGGTTTACCTGATTCCCACAGCTATAATGCTATTCTCACAGTCATTGATTGACTATCTAAAGAAGTGGAATTGATTCCATGTACAGAAAAATGTTCTGCCATAGACATGGCAACATTGTTTCTGGATAATGTATGGAAGCATCATGGTCTTCCATGTTCTATTACATCTGATCATGGACCTCAGTTTGCCACTCAAGTTATGCAGGAGCTTAACACAGTACTTGGAATTACCACTAAATTAAGCACCTCCTTCCACCCTCAGACAGATGGCCAGTTAGAGATTGTCAACAAAGAAGTTGGCAAATTCTTAAGAATATTCTGTTTTGAAAAGCAGATCTCATGGAGTGAATGACTTGCCATTGCCCAATATTCTATTAATAATAAAAAATATGCTTCAACCAAAAAGACTCCTTTCAAAGTCACATGGTCTTATGTATCTCACATGGGCATAGAGTCTATTTCCTTGGACCACACCCCAGTGGCTAAGAAGTTCTCACAGGACATACAGGAAACAATAGAAGCAGCACAAAAAAATATGAAACAAGCACAAAAGTAAATGAAGCTCAATGTGGATAAATATTATTCAGCTCCACCGAGCTATGAAGTAGGCCAGCAAGTCTGGCTTAGTACTGAAAATCTATGCTTGATGCATGCCAGTTGCAAGCTGTCAGAGATATGGCTTGGACCTTACATAATCACAGAGTTAGCTGGATCTAATGCTGTCAAATTAAATTTACCTAAAACAATGCAGATTCACCCCATCATAAATGTATCTCAAGTTAAGCCATACAAGGAACATCTAGATGGGCAGTCCTCTAACCAGCCAGGACCAATTACAGTCACCAAAGACTGAGACAATGAATGGGAGGTTGAGTACCTTGTTGAATCTTGCATGAAAAACAAGAAACTTGAATATCTGGTCCACTGGAGGAACTACAATGACATAGATTGAACCTGGGAACTGGTGAAGAATCTTACAAATGCTAAAGAAGCTATTTGAGATTTTCATAACACCCACCCTTCCACACCTAGAGTGATTGGAATCCCACCCAAGATCTTTCTACTCAAGTTCAATAAAATATGTACCTCTGCCTTTGACAGAAATAAAAGAAAATCAAACTCCTTTCAATCACCTGGAAGTTGATTTATAAGGAAGGGGTAGTGTTACAGTTCCAAGTCCACAAGAGACCTCTACAGGGACTTAGTCATTTTCATTTTCATTTCATTTCTTTATCTTATCTTATTGCATCACATGACCACTAGACTGAAGCTAGTTCACTTGCACTCAAGGATGCTCTTCTTACTCACAAGTCTAGACTTGATGTCAAGAACTCTTTCATACCTTAATTTATCCATATAAGTATATATGACTTCCACAGTCACTTCTGCTCCTTCTTTTCATTTCTGCTTTGCTTTGCTTCCATTCTGCCACAGCATGCTGTGTCCTCATTCCTTTAATCTCTGCACCTCATGCCTAGCACATGTATTTAATCACTGTCTCTACATCAGTAGATCAGTAGTATACATGTACATACATAGAGATGATATATAAACCCAGAGACTATGACAGGTATTCTCCAGTCTAGTTCTCTTGGGAGTTTACCAACCTTCAGGAGTTCCACTCTGTAGTTAGTTCTCTCTTCTTAGTCTAAGTGTTTCAAGTGCAACCTAGAGTTATAGGCTCTTTTGGGTTGTTTCAAGTAGGCAGCAGGGATATCTTCATTAATTGATTGTAGGGATTGGAGAACAAGGGGGTTGTCTTTGAAAGCATCTAGGATTTTCTGGTGGATAGTGGTATCGATTACTTGAATAAAGATGGATGAAGGAAGGAGGATGATCCCTTCATTGTCAAGGTCAGACACAGGGAGAAGATCTGGGCAGTGGGATAATATATTGGGTCTGGAGAGGAGTTTGCCCAGAACATGGATCATTTTGAGGTCAAAATCCACCAGATTGAGGAGCCACTGGGCTTGGCAACAATTAAAGTTCTGGGGGAAATGAAAGAAGATAAGGTTCTTGTGATTGGTGAAGACTTGGACAGGGAAGGGGGAGATGTGGAGATAATGTTGCTATTATGCTCATCCAGGAGGGGACAGCATAGAGGACTCAGGGTATGTAGGTTCATATGGCTTGAGGTGTTCAAGTACACTTCAGGACACCAAATCTTTGGGTCTTCTAAGGCTGATGTGTTGAAGGGTTTCAAGGGATAGCATCCACTCAAAAGTAGGATGACAACTTATAGAGATCCAGGTTTTTGAAAGGCAACAAGTTGGATTTAGACCAAGTAGATCTAAGCTGAAGTACACAAAGTATTGTACAGGTATTTATATGAAAGAGCCTATGTGCTAAAATGATGGAATAGAAGTTAATGGATTGTGGGAGAAGGCCATGTATGCTAGAACATGTAAGCAATATGAAATGAAAAGGATGTGTCAGCTAAAGAATGTGTAAGTGAAGTGAAATAAAGAAGAATGCATAAGTGGAGTAAAAGGTAGATGCTGTGGGACTTGGATAGTGTTACTGTTACAACTGGTGTAACAAATTGAAACGACCCAAACAACTACTATCAAAGGTCTTGGGGATGCCAAGCTGTTACTATGACTATTTGAAGAAGAGGGGTGAGTGAGGTGTGACAAGTACCAAAACTCAAGGTAAAAGTGATCTTTGAGGACTAGGCCTCTACTGAGTGGAACTCTTGTCGTAAGGGGAATATCCAAGAGAACTAGACTGGGGATCCAGTGCTAGGTCCATGGTTTTTATATATGATCTATATAATTTACATGTGTTGTGATCTAATCTATAGATGCTACACTAAAATAGGGGTAACTCATGGTCAACATGAGGAAATCATGTAAAACATGTGTGATGTGCCAGGCATCACAATGGAAGAGAATCTAAACATGTGTCAAACATGAGGTAGAAGCACTGCCTCTAGAATGGAAGGGAAGTGCAACATGTGCTAGACATGAGGCACTGAAATGGAAGATTAAACATGCATCAAGCATGTGTGTGTATATGTGAAAGATTGTGCACAGCATGGAAATGAAAGACATAAGGAGAACATGAGGAGATCTAGATAGATGTTCTAGACTCCTGGCATGAGGCATAACATAGATCAGATGTCTTGCATTGTGTTAGATTACTATAGAATCAATGATTATAATGTCATTGCAGACTAGAGGTTAGGTCAGGTGACACAGTCATGTGACTCAGGAATCATGTGATACTAGATCACGTGATTGAGATGGCACAGTGGCCAAGCCAGCTGAAGGGAACTATCTTCAGTATAGAATCAGATATTGATCTGATTAGATCAGAATAAGATAAGATAAGATAACTTTATTGTGTGTAGGCATCGAGCCGTAACACAAATAATGCATACACAGAAGACTGAAGTCTTTGCTATGGACTGTCTACCTCAGTAAACAATGGGACCTTCTTGGTTGACAAGCAGATCCTCTGATCAGCGTGTAGTGTGCAATGGTTGTGGTGACCTCAGTTGGTATACTGGACACAGAGCAATAAGCAGGCTCCCTCCAGGCACACAAGGAGTAGTCAGCTATGGAGAGGTTGTGGCAAGGCCTCTATCAAGGTGTGGCTTCCAGGCAATGAGCAGCAGTGATAGCAAGCATTGGGCAATGGCTTGCAAGCTGATCCTCTGATCAGGGACAAAGTGGAGACTTCTTCCATAAAAGGTTCTCAGTGCCTAGATCGAACTCTGATTGACAGGAGTTCAAAATCTAGTTTGACTACAGTGATTGATGATGCTGAAACAGCAAAGGCTTCGAATTCTACATAAGATTGCATAGATCAAAGTTAAAGTTACATGGGCAGTGATTCTAGCTATTTATACTATGCCCCTTTAGGGCCAGTTGAGAATAGAATCTCCGCTCTAAAGTATAAAGGGATAAATGAGAATGTGTCACATCACGTGAAAGGAAAGAGGTTGCATTGCATTGTGTAAAAGGAAATAAGACATGTCATATCATGTAGCATATAAAAGGAAATAGGATGCATCACATCGTGTACCATAAATATGAAATAGAAGTGCTGTGGGCACAACTTGACTAATCTGATCAAAATGAAATAGGGAAATGAACTGAGGCCGAACTGGATCAATGACAAATAGAATACGAGTCAAATATGAGAGAATTTGACTTAGGAGGTTTTAGAAGGTCTGTAGTGAAAGAAAGAAGGGATACAAGTTGGGTTCAGGAAGTGGCCAGTCCTTGAAGAGAGCAGAATGGAAAATGTCATCCCATACCTCCTGGGGAATGTCCAGGTCTGGGAGAACATCATCCCAAAGGGAATCTGATACAGGAGTGGATACTGACAGATCAGGTGAACTCATGGGAGAGAGAAAAATGGTCCCCCTAGGACACTTATAACATTACCCCCTTCATAACTTTGAGCCACTGGCTCAATTATCTCTGTCCCCCTCATTGATGTCATGGTCGGTGAGATCCCAGGTAGAGGGATCAATGTCATCCTTGGTGCAATTCCAGGCATGATGTCTGAGGGTGTTGCACTTGCCATAGTGGGCAGAGGGACAGCGATACTGGAAATGACTGGGGGCAGCAACATTACAGAAGGGACATAAGTAGTGGGGGCAGTTTGGGTGAATGTGACCAGGTTCATGGCATTGGAAGCAGGTAATCCCCCTGAATTGTACATGTGGGGGAAACACTTGTGACAAGGCATTATTGGAGCGAAATATGGGACAGAAAGGACTATCCATGGTGGTAGGGGAATAATCTGGGGTAATGGGCTCGAGAGCAGGCATTGTTGGAGATTCCTCTGGTATTCCAGGGAGGAGGTGTCCTGGGACTGGGTCCACATTGGTGGGTATGTTAAGGTGGGGGAGGTGAGGCATTCCTGCCGAGAAAAGAAAGTTCCGCTGTCTGTGGAGTTTGGGAAATTGGGGAGAGGGTTCAGAAGATACAGGGAGGTTGCAATGACTGTGTCACCATCTTCTCATTCTCCAGAAGAGTCTGAACTAGATCCATCAGACTCATACTCCTCAGCCTTGGTAGCGATGGCGGCCCATCCAAGACATCCACTATTGCAGGAGAAGTCTGCAGGATGGAGGTTGGGGGAGAAATATTCTGCCTGTTTGTCTGTGGATAGGAGAAGGAGAATGGAGTAGAGGGCATTGGCAAGGATGGGGTTGGGGAGGAGAGCAAGGATACTGTCAAAGCCTTCTTCTTTGAGGAGGTCCAGTGTGAGGTTCCTGGCCTCTGTGAGAGTCTATTGGAAGGTGTTGACAGCAACATCATTCTGGGTGGTGTGACGGGGAGAGTTGACAAAGACATGGAGACCTGCCGAGCACCAGGTGGCCCTGGTGAAAAGGGACTGAAGGACTGTATAGACTCAGTAGAGCCTAACAAGGAGGTTGAGGGTTGTGTTGGCAGTGAAGAGGGGGGTCCTCTCGAAGATGTTAGTAGCATCTTTGTTTTCGAGAGCGGCAACATAGAGGGCATGGTGGGCAATGGAGGGAAGGTGATTGAGATGAGTGCAGAGGGGGGCAGTTCCATTGGTGAAATTATAGGACATGGGGATTCTGGGAAGGAGCAATCAGAGGGATTTCCTCTTTTTATACTCCTCTAGCAGTTCCTGAGCATTGTCGAAATTTCTTTCAGATTTCCAAGTATCTTTGGCATCAGAATACCCTTTCCAATGTACTAGGTATTGCCTCCGGTTATTAGTTCCATGATGGTTGGTTATTCATTCCATTTCGTATTCCTCTTCTCTGTCTATTAACTCTGGTGGTGGGTTATTGAAATTGGGCCCATGTTCTGGACTTTCCTGATATGACAGCAGTAGGGAGGCGTGGAATACATTATGGATTTTCCACTGTTTTGGGAGAGTGATGCGGAAAGCTACCAGAGCTACCACCTCCAATATCTTAAATGGGCCTAGTCTCTTTGGTGACAGCTTTCAGGAGGTGTTCTTGGTTTGGATGTTCTTCACATCTAACCATACTTCATCTCTGACTTTCCACAGTTTGAACTTTGAATTCTTTCTTTCTTTCTTTCATAATTGGGTCAGGGCATGCATGGCTTTGGCTTCTTTTTGTGCATCCTCAAGATGGGAGAGCCATTTTTCTAGCGCAGGTAGAAAGGTAGCCCCTAAGGGAGGGTACAATCTTGGTTCATATCCCATAATTAAGGAGAAGGGGGATTTTCCAGTCAAGGAATGTATGGTGGCATTATGGGCAAACTCAACAGTAGTGAGATATTCCAACCATTGTTCCGGTTTTCCCTGGCAGAATATCTAAAGGTAAGTCTCTAACTCCTGGTTGTATTGTTCGGTTTCTCCATCAGATTGGGGATGATATGCAGTGGATAGGGAAATGTCATAGTTCAAGATTCTGGCTAGTTCTCTTGCAAAGGCAGACGCAAATTGAGGTCCACGATTGGAGATCAATTTGTTATGCAATCTGAATCTTTTGAAGATGTTTTCATAAAAGAGTTTGGCTATGCCTGCTGAATCGATGGTTTTTGTACAAGGAGTGAGAATTATCCCCTTACTAAGGCCATGGTCGACCACGACCATAATAGAATCAAACCCACAAACCAGGGGTAGGTCAGTAATCAGGTCAACCAACAAATGGGCAAACGGGTGAGTTGTTTGGACATTTAACAGAATCAGGGGGAAAATGGTAGGGTGGGTCTGGACTTTGTTCGCTTGGCAAATGGCACAACCAGCAACAAAGTGGCAGACAAAGGTGGAGAGTCCTGGCCACCAATAATCTTTAGACAGGAGGGCAACGGTGTGCATGTGGCCACCATGACTCCCTTCTAGAGAGCTGTGGGCATCAAGGACCAGTTCCTGGCAGAGTTCACTGGGAATATATATGCGTCTCTTATAATAGAGTTTCCCATCTAGAAAGGTCCAATCAGTGGCAGATGACTGGCTGAACAGAGGAATATCATTTTCCATGCCCTTCAGGGCATCAAGTACAAGGGGGTCCTCTTCAGAGGATTGGCGGATTTGATCTGTTAATGTAAGATTGATGGTCCAGACTTGGTGGGTAAAGACATCGTCAGGTAACATTTGGACATTGGTGTTGTCCTGGGATGTGTCTATATTGTCATGCCTAGACAGGGCATCGGCGGGACCCATACAGGATCCAAGGAGGGCAGTGTATTCAAGGTCAAAATCTTGAAGAAATAATAGCCACCAGGCTTGACATCAGGACAACTTCCGAGGTTGCTTAAAATAGGTAAGGTTCTTATGATCCATAAGAACCGTCATGGGAAATGCTGATCCAAGAAGGTATTGGCACTATTCTTCTAACCCTCGGATCATGGCAAGCAATTCTTGGTTGAAAATGTTGTAATTTTGCTCAGCAGGGGCAAAAGTCTGAGAAAGATAGCCACATGGCTTCAAATCTCTGTTGGGGTCATGTTGCATCAGGACGCCACCTGATGCCGTTAGGGAGGCATCGGTCATGATGATGAAAGATTGATTAGAGTCTGGGAAGGCTAGTACAGGTTGCCGGGTGAAGGCATCACAGAGCAATTGGAATCCCGTCTGGTGTTTATCTGTCCATTCCCAAGGTTGGTTCTTCTTGATAAGGTCCAGCAAAGGTCTGGCAAGTTCAGAGAAGGAGGGAATGAACTTGCAGTAGAAATTGCAAAACCCTAGGAAGGAGCGAATGTCTTTCATGTTTATAGGAGGGGTCCATTTCTTGATAGCTTTCAACTTGACTGGGTCCATCTGGATGCCAGCTTGGCTGACAATCATTCTGAGGTATTCAACAGATGAGGCAGCAAATGTGCATTTCTCCAGTTTGAGGTACATTTTGTGTTCCCTAAAATGCTGAAGGACTTTTCTGGTTCACTCTTCATGGACAAGAGGGTCAGAGGAGTGGATTAGGAGATCATCCATATAGATGATTAACCATCCCTCTGCTATATAGTCATCAAAGAGGTCATCCATGAACACTTGAAAGGTAGTGGGGGAATTGCACATTCCAAAGAACATAACTGCCAGCTCAAATAGTCCAAATGGGGTGAGGAAAGCAGCTGTTACAAGTGTCCTAGGGGGGGATATTTTTCTCTCTCCTATAAGCTCACCCGACCTATCAGTATCTGCTCCTGTACCAGATTCACTCTGGGAGGACATCCTTCCTGACCTCGACATATCCCAGGAGGTATGGGACGAGTTCTTCACCACTGCACTCTTCGAGGACTAACTCCTCTTGGACCCATCTCCATTTCATAACTGTGGACCTATTAAGCTTCTAAGTCATATTCTCTTGTATATGACTTGTGTTCCTTCTATCATGACTCACCCCAGCCTCAGTTCATTTCTTTTGTCCAGATTAGTCGAGCTGCGCCCGCAGTATCACATTTCATATTATCTCAAGATGCGTCTTTCTTCTTTTGGTATGCAACACATCTTTCCTTTTATAGCTCACACAACGTGTCTCATGTCTTTGAAACAACCTCAAATGTCTGAAGACTCTAGGTTGCACCAAAACGCTTAGACTGGAAACTGAAGAGAAAACTAGCTACTGAGTGGAACTCCTGAGAGGAAGGTAATTCCCAAGAGAACTAGACTGGGGATGACCCGGTCAAGTCTCTGGGTTTATATAGCACTCTACTATGTGTACATGTGTACTACAGATCTACCGATGTAGAGGCAGAGATTAAATACATGAGGTGTAACATGCGTCAAGCATGAGGAACGGAAATGAAATGAGTGAGGACACAGCATGCTGTGGCAGAATGGAAGAGAAGCCTAACATGTGCTAGACATGAGGCATGGAGATTAAAAGAAGTATAGAAGGAGCGGTCATGACTGTGGGAAGTCATTAGTATATATAAGGATATATTAAGGTACGAGAGAGTTTTTGACATCAAGTCTAGACTCTATGAGAAGTGAGCATCCTGTTATGGCTCGATCCGTACACATGATAACTTTGACCCAAGTTATCTTATCTTATCTTATCAGATATGATTAGATCGATTCTAATCTCTATACTGAAGATAGTTTCCTTCAGCTGGCTTGGCCATGAGCGCCATTCATCACGTGACCTAGTGTCACATGACTCCCTCATCACGTGATTTGACATCACATGATACATCCCACAGTCTCATGACTAATATCACCTGACTCTAAACCCTAGATGTGATGACATCTCGATCATCAATCTTATACGCCATGATGCAAGACATCTACAACACATGTTGTACTTGTGTTAGACACACCCCCGTCCTCATGTTGTTTCCTCTTCATCTCCATGCTGTGCACTTATTATTATTTAGTCACACACATGCCTAGTGCATGTTATTCATTTCCGTTCCTCATGTCTGGCACATGTTTAACTTCTCTTCCATTTCAGAAGCAGTGCTTCTAAACACATTCCTTCAGCATGTTTGATACACGCTTTATCCTCATGCTTGATGCATGTTTCCCTCATGTATTTAATTACCGTCTCTACATTGGTAGATCCGTAGTACACATGTACATACATAGAGATGATATATAAGACCAAGAGCCTAGCACTGGCATCCCCAGTCTAGTTCTCTTGGATAATCCCTAGCAACAAGAGTTCCACTCAGTGAGGTCTCTGTACCTCAAAGATCACTAACAACCTTGAGTCTTGGACCTTGTCACTCCTCACTCACTCCTCTTCTCCGAATAGTCATAGTATTCAGCTCGGCGTCCCCAAGACGATTTAGATAGTTGTTGGGTCGTTTCACATCCATGAGCGCAAGTGAACCAGCTGGAAGTGAACTAGCTCCAGACTAGTGATCACATGATCTAGTCACGTGACTTGAAAAAGATAAGATTAGATAAGAAGAAAAGAAAAGAAACGACTATGTCCCTTGATATGACCTGTGAAGGTTTGGGACTGTAACACTACCCCCTCTCTAAAAATCAACTTCCAGGTGATTGAAAGGAGTTTGCTTTTCTGATATGTCTGTCAACGGAGTAGGTATTTTGTTAAATTCGAGTAAAAAGATCTCAGGTGGGATTCCAATCACTCTAGGTGTGGAAGGGTGGGTGTTGTGAAAGTCACGAATAGCTTCTTTAGCATTCGAGAGATTCGACACGGGTTCCCATGTTCGATCAGTTTTGTCATAGCCCCTCCAGTGGACTAGGTACTCTAATTTTCTTTGTGTCATGCGAGATTCAACAAGGTACTTGACCTCCCATTCATTATCTCTGTCTTCAGTGACCTTGATTGGTCCCGGCCGGTTAGAGGACTGGCCCTCTAGGCGTTCCTTGTATGGTTTGACTTGTGAGATGTTCACTACTGGGTGAATCTGCATGGTTTTTGGTAATTTTAATTTAACGGCGTTAGGTCCGGCTAACTCCATGATTACATAAGGGCCAAGCCATCTCTTGGATAGCTTGCGACTGGCACGCGTCAAGTGTACATTCTCTGTACTAAGCCAGACTTGCTGGCCAACTTCATAGCTCGGTGGAGCTGAACGGTGTTTATCCGCATTGAGCTTCATTCGCTCTTGCGCTTGTTTCATATTTTTTTGTGCTGCTTCTAATGTGTCCTGCATGTCCTGTGAGAACTTTTTAGCCACTGGGGTGTGGTCCGAGGAAATAGGCTCTATGCCCATGCGAGGTATGTAAGACTGTGTGACTTCAAATGGAGTTTTCTTGGTCGAAGCGTGCTTTTTATTATTTATGGAATATTGGGCGATGGCTAGCCATTCGCTCCACTTTGTCTGCTTCTCAAAACAGAATACTCTTAAATATTTGCCAACTTCTTTGTTGACGATCTCTGATTGTCTGTCTGTTTGCGGATGGAAGGAGGTAAATAATTTAGTTTGGATTCCAAGGGCCGTGTTAAGTTCCCTCGCAACTTGTGCGGCGAACTGCGGTCCTCGATCGGAAGTGATAGAGCGTGGCAAACCATGATGTTTCCACACATTATCCAAAAATAACCTTGCCATATCTATGGTGGAACATTTTTCTGTACATGGAATCAATTCCACTTCTTTAGATAGCTGATCAACGACTGTGAGAATAGCGTTATAACCGTAGGAATCAGGTAAACCCGTAATGAAGTTGGCTGTGATGTGTTCCCACGGGGTATCGGGAATAGGAAGGGGTTGGAGAAGCCCTGATGGGGCCATGTTAGAACCTTTCATTCTTTGACACATGTCACATCTAGCGACATAATCCTTTATGAATGTAGCCATTCCTGGCCAAAAGTAGTTGCGCTGCAACAAATCTAAAGTCTTTTCGTAACCAGGGTGTCCGGCCACGGGGGTATCATGATGCTTCTCAATGATTTCCATCTTGAGAATGGCTTTGTCTGGGACGTAAAGACGCCCTAAGTTGTCATACAAACATCCATCTCGTTCTTCACAGATGGTATGCTTATTTGCGAGCCGCTGGATCTCTGACTCATCCAGTAGGCACGTTGCATTAAAGATTTTTTGTTTTAAAATAGACCCATCATTCGTGATCATGATCGTAGATCTGATCTTGTCCAGGGAGATAACGACGACTGCTTTGTTGTTGTCCGAGATACCTTCCACATGATCTTCTCGTCTAGAGAGAGCATCGGGTTTGGTCATGGTTTTTCCTGGTTTGTAGCACCAAGCCATGTCAAATCTGGACAAATACATAGCCCACTGGGCTTGTCGTTGGTTAAGGTCCTGCCTTGTCATGAACCATTGCAAATTCGCATGGTCATTCCAAATTTCAAATTGGTGTCTAGCACCTTCTAAATGATGTCGCCATTGTTCCAAAGCCTGAATGACTGAAAGCATTTCCTTGTCGGCAATGGGGTAATTCCGTTCTTGCGGAGTCATGGCATGGGAAGAGAAGGCGACTGGATGCCATTCTTCACCCTTTTTCATAGATAATACTGTGCTGGTTGCATAATCGCTAGCATCGCATTCCAGGCGGAACTGACAGTTATCGTCAGGGTAAGCTAATATCGGGGCTGTGGTGAAACTCTGTTTCAGCATGTCAAACATGTTTTGCTGTGCTTCTAGCCATTGGAAGGGTTCATCCTTCTTCGTCAAATCA
>QFEF01000195.1:0-13240 GCA_003316035.1 Neoboletus subvelutipes
CTTCTGCCCGTCTCGTAAGATCAGATCGCAACCCCAAACCCGAAGTGTGTCCGAGCAAGATGCGTTATAGGGAGGGCAAGAGCAACAGTGGTGAGCCCCGATCTGGCACATGAATGCCTCCAATGCCAATAAATCGCACTGATCTTTCGATCTTGCCCATCGATGGCCTGGTTTGGTGAACGGGAACAAAGACTCGTCGTATGACATCGTGCCCGTCCCAGTGCCACCCCGCCGACATCCGCGCGCACCGACAACCGTGCAGATCCTGCCTGATGACTTTGATGCCGTGACCCACGATTACGAAACGGCAGTAGCGACGGAGATCTTCCCGTACGATGGCGTAACGGATGTGAAGAGTATCAAAGGTCAAGAGGATCGGGACGGGGAAGGCGAGCCGAGGTATAGCAGGGTGTATGGGGAGTGGGCTGAGAGGCACGAGGTTCATCGTCGACAGGCTGCGATGCCTGCCGATTTTGGGCAGTACATGGAAGAGGTCACGAGGCGTCTTCAGGAGGTCGGGGTCGACGAACAAGGTAACTTGCTGGACACGACGATTCGAGCTCGTGGCGGGACCGCTGCGAGACAGTACCAACCACCTAGGGAGGGAGAACGAGAAGGCAAGGTGACTATGTGGCGAGAGGAAGTCGCACGGAACGACGTCGTATTGAGCGAATTTGGGGAATCGGTGGCGGGGACAAATGACACTGTTCGAAGAAATCGTGAGAGGACGCACACCGTCGATCAAAGAACGGTCAAACCCAGGGAAGTGGAAGTGAGTCGATGGTCATGTTGATACGCTGAATAGTGATCGAGAATTGATATCTCAACGTCTACAGGCAGCGCTTCGGAGGAGCCAATCTGGTACCTCGCAATCGTATAGACCAGAGAAGGTGTATACCCCCATGGAATTGAACATGCCCGCATGCGCACTCAAACAACAAAAAACCGCGGGGACGATCGTCAAGCATGAAAAACGCGTGAGAGACCCAAGCCCGACCCGATCAGAGAGGATATATACGCTGGCCGAGATCAACGCCCTCACAGGGCAAAGTATGAAGCATTCGCCTCCTCGCAGGAATGGCTTCACGGGACAAGAACTCCAACACAACAGAAGTACGAGCAGCAGCTCACCTCCGCAGAACCTGAAAATCAAACACTCGACGAGTTCGCCTGCGCCGGTGAGAAGTCGGTCCTCATCGACTTCGTCCATCGAGGGGGTCCTCGCGTCCTGCCAGCCTTCGCTACAGCATATCGCGCCAGTACTGTCCAACCTTGGGATCCGGCGTCAAGAGCATCTCCGAGCACTTGCTAGGCTAAGGGAAGAGACACGAGACAGAGAGATGAAGGAAGAGATGCTGAAGCAGGGGGTGACATTGCTTGAGTGGGCGATCTTGGTGGATAAACTCCAGGAACTCTAGGTGAACCATTCGGTGCACTGGCAGGTGAGTATGGTTGAGCCGAAGCTGGCTGGGACTCTTCCGACTAAAGTGAGCATCGATCAGTGAGACGCGTCAAGGCATGCAATAATACCAGTCCAAAAGTTCATGGCTCGTCCAAGACCATTCGATTCGATTCCATATGTACATTCTGAGATGTTAGAGACGACTGTATGACTGAACTTGAAAAAAAAAATTGATGTGACAACCGTTGAAACAGAACAACTTGAATACGTACTGTATGTCGTTTTCGGAATTTGCCTGCCACAGCAAAGTCTTCTTTGCGCTTGACCAACACTGTCCAAACATTGAACATCGCAAGATTCTGCAACTGCCTAGACATCTTATGCAGGGCTCCGACAAGAGTCAAAGGAGGACAGACATTTCCATGAGGGGCAGGTCGCGGGCAAGAGACCCGAAACATTTCAGGCCGACTTCACCTAGCCCCCACTCTGACAGCGTGCCTGATTCCTAATATCGTATGTTTCCATCTTGACATCAATCCAGTCATCAGTCCATCGTACTTAATCCGTCCGGACACTCTTATAGATATATTACTGTGACGTTTCGACCATCATAATTTGCGTGAGGTGTGCCCTGTGGGAGACTACCCCATGGAAGGCGATTGTTCTCCACAGCATTGTCACACCTATTGATGGTGGTTCGAACAGTCGTCAGCAGGTGGAGTGTTTGTTGACCGGCGCTGGGAGGACTGCCATGGAGTATTACGTCCATCGTGAATTCGACTCGAAGTACAGCCCAAACTCCGATCACTGGCGGGATCAGCCCAGTTGGCATCGGTTGCTTGTTTCTTGACCCCTGGAACCTATAGACCGGTATAGCAGCACGACTGCTTGACGCTCTATAAATATCTTTTTCCTCCTTGCCCTCAGTTCTCCACGATGTCATCCGAGACAAAAGTCTGGTTCAGTGAGTGTCTTGTTATCGGATGAAAGTATCCTGTACTCACCTTACTCAGTTACCCGTTGTTCTTCCGGCCTTGGTCTTTCTATTACCAAGCACGCCTTGCACAAGGGGGATAAAGTCGTCGCGACGCTACGCAAACCCGAGGTTCTTTCCGAGTTGGCGGCAAAGTATCCCGAGAGACCTGTAGTCCTTAGGCTCGACGTTACCAAACTCACCGAGGTGACTGCCGCATTTGCTGCAAGTCGGGAAAAGTTTGGTCACGTCGACGTGGTCGTCAACGATGCTGGGTTTAATGTGATAGCAGAGGTGGAGGCCACAACCGATAACACTGCGCGAGGCGTCTTTGAAATGAATTTTTGGGGTGCTTCGCATGTGAGCAGGGAAGCAGTGAGTTCTTCCGTGAAGTCAATAAGCCGATGGGGGGACGACTGCTTCAAGTATCGTCCTTGCTGGCATACGAGCGTTGGCTGGCGCCGTGTACTATTGTGCGAGATGAGTGATTGCTTGTCAACGTAGGACCACGGATGCTGATGTGCATCTGCAGTAAATCTGGTATGCTGTCGTAACCTCGTGGAAGGTCAACGAAGAAACTGACTCGGTGATGGGTAGCCCTCGAAGCTCTGGGCGAAGGCCTCGCGGAAGAACTTCACCCTGACTGGAACATCAAGGTAAATCACTCGTACTCTATTCTAACCATCATGGATTTCCCACTTATACACCTTATCCAGGTCACCATCCTCGAACCGGGACCGTTCCGTACGAAGTGTCCTATTGACAACACGATAACCGACCCCGTCCATCCAGCGTATACTGACCCTTTGTCACCGACGATGCAATATCGCGGCATTTTCGCAAACCCTGACCCGGTCTTTAATGGTGATCTCGACAAATTTGCAGAGGTGGTGTACAGGGCAGCCTACTTAGAGGACCCTCCTTTGAGACTGCCCGTCCATGTCACGTCTTTGGTCGTATTGAGAGACAAAGGGAAGCAATTGCTTGAAACTGCGGACAGGTGGGAGTCATGGTCGGGGGATGTATTGATGAAAGATCGAACTTTGAAAGGTCAGTCGCAACGAGCAAACAGAATGGACAAGTTTCGAACGCGCTCTTACCGCCACCAACCTCGTTTCACCCGAGTGTATAGTGTATGTGTACCAATAATAGAATCACATGTGTCGAATTTACGCGTTTTGAAACCACGAGCGATTTCAACAGCTTTCGCAGTTATCAGAACGCTCCGATACATCACTGATGTTAGAAGGAACCATCGGTGATTGACATGGCCTCTGCGTTAAGGAGGTGATACCCCCAAGTCTGCTATACTACTACGCGGCGGGGTGGTAGTCTAGTATTCTTCCATCCATCCCATATCCTATTTTTGTCGTTATCGACAATCAACTTGTCTTGACGTGAAAACACGGTCGTGATTCGAAAGCGCGCAACTTGAAGACCGCGTTGAGGATGACGGTTCGCGATGACGGTTCGACTATGCCAGCGAATTGGCATGGGATCCGATTCTGGCAGTCCAAGTAGAGACACCTTCTTCACGTTCCCCCATGACATGTAATAGCCGGGGTTTACCCGAACCTGGACGCATAGAGAACATCGCAGACGACCCCGCAAAGGTCTTCCCTAAAAGAAATGAAGAATGAGCGTGTGGTTCACTTATTGGTACGTTTGGGAGATACCACGACCCGAGAGATGGATAGGATGGTATGAGATCGCACCTCGTTCATGTCCAGATCGATTACATATGACGATGAGGTACTCTCCCTCGTCGTTCGTTCGCGCCGTTTCCGCGGACGTCTCAGACCGCTGTGCACCCTCTTCCGTATCCGTGCGAGCATCGACGTTCTTGGCCCACAAGGGTCGCAAACGCATCGCCCAATAGTTCAACACGCACCAATTCGGTTCCGATCCATCATCATCATCGTTTCCAAGTCGTCCGTCCCCATCGGTACCGGTACCGGCAATCCGATCACAATCATCTCCGCCTCTACCCGTATCCACACCTCCCTTCCCCTTCCCCTTTACTTCTTTCTGCCCGTCTTCCTCTTCCTCCTCCTCCTTCCTCAACCACGCATTCAACAACAGCAACGTCCTCACCCCCTCCCGCCTACAATACCCCGCCAACTCATACGGCCCCCTTTCGATCGAGCGCCACACACCCCCATCCGGCCCACCCACGTCCACATTTAAGTCGTTACAGATCGCCACCGCGGTCCGGCCAAACGGCATCGGCAAATCAAGCGTGGTGAATCCGGGGCCAGGACGGGCCCAGGTGAGGTCGGTCGGGAAGAGGTTGGATTTGTGGTACGTGTGGAGGAGGTGACCGGTGGCGTCATATAGGAGGGATGAGTTGGCGCCGATCATGGTGGAACTGAGCAGGGGCGACGAGCGGGAGGAGGGGGAGGAGGAGGAGGTGGTGGTGGTGGTAGACGCGGACGTGGGCGCGGGCGTGGGCGATAGTGAAGAAGGGTCAGAGGGGGTGGGGGACTGCGTGACAGAGGGTTCGACTCGGAGATGCTCCGGGAAACCAGCTGCGACGTAACACTGCAGATGCCTTGCCAGCTCCGCGCAAAACGTCGACGTAGGACCCGTCTCGGGGTGTTCGAGGTAAGATGCGATGGACGGCGCGTCGGGGAACATGTAGCCTTTGTGTTGTACCCACACGTCGAACCCATAGTACCCATTACATAGTCAGCGTATAAAAGATAAAGGGTATCAGCGGAACCACCCGTCAAACAAAAAGAGTCGTGAGCACGACGTTGAACGCGCGTAACATACCACTAAAGATCATCTCGGGGAAACACACCAAGTCGACCGATCGCGGCGCCAATCTGCCCCACCCCCAGATAAATAAATCATCAGCGCCTTGCGGAGGACAGAAGGTGTAGTGTGTAGTACTGACCCTCGACACAATTCACGCGCTTTCGCGATATTCGCATGTACCTCTCCAAGCTGTTTGTTAAACATTTCGCGTCCGTGTCAGCGATGGATCGTTCCTCTCCTCTGCCAGGAAACCAGCTCACCTTGGGCGCAAACTGAACCACAGCGATTCTCAACCGCGACGAAGAAGCTCGCATCATATCGTCTGAATCACGTCGGGACAACTTGGAAGGTGAGAAGCACGACAGATAAAGCTACAGTGGGTAGCTAATGCATACATGCTGAAATGATGGACAATCGCACCCGATCCTGACGAAAACAACAAAAATGTCCGCCTCAGGCACGATCCTCGCTACGGGCACGGAATCCCCAGAGGCTGCGCAAAACATTTTGCGCTGGTTCGTTATCGCCCCCCACCCTCTGACCCCGCTCCATCGTCCAGTCCGCACACACAGCGCGTCATCCCGGACGACGACGATAGGGCAGCGCTGTGACGTCCTACAGAGTTGGGACAGAACCCACCTACGAAGGGATGGGTACTCTGCAAGACACCATCGAGGGGGGGCTAAAAGAATGATATATGGTAGTCAATAAAACCAGACCACGCAGCACGAAGAACAAGAAAAATTACATAGTTAACATGTAAAACCCATCCTAAAAGTTGAGCCTGGGCGGAAGGAATACTACGTGGAATGAATAGAGTACGACCAAAAAAAAGAACAGAGAGAGGACAGCAAAGATTGACGACTGTAGTTAACAAGTACTGCCAAAAAATAAGCGAGCGACACACTACGACGACAAGCAAACAAGAACGAGGTAGGGTCATCGAGTAGCATACAAAAGCTAAAACGACTGAACATCAAACATCAAACGGGATGCCCTACATGGGCACAGAACAGCGAGAGCGTCACTGATCTACTCGCGGACTGGCTGCCCTGCTGGTTCCTCCCCTCGACCCTGGACGCGACTGTGCCTGCAGCCCCTCATGCCCTGGCGGCCCGGGCTGCGGTGGACACACGTTCGTAATGCTTGCAGACGTTGCTGGACCCGCCGATGCTGCCGACACATTCAACCTGTGTGATCCTCGCACTTTGTGATTTGAACATCAGTGAAGGAGGTAAACAGAAGACGAAAGGACTCACTGATCACCCTGGTAGTGCGAGTGTGTGCCTCAGCTACACACCTAGCCACAATTTGTGCTCGCGTAATGCCCGCAGGGATGATTGAAAGGAAGTATGATGGGCGCGTGAGAAAGCGTTGTCTATCGTGTCCAGGCATTCCATCATAGGCGATGTGAATGCACTCTATTATGGCACGAGCAAACGAATAGCAAGAAGTTTTGAATAGGCAGTAACTTTCCATGGATACATGGATGGTGGTGATGAGTGTGGAGATGTTGGTGAGGGATGGAGCCCGGTCAGCTGTCCACGTAAGGTTGTTAACGCGCTCGTGTGGTATGTTAACCGTGGAATGGTTTCCGAGAATGGAGAAGGTGTCGTGTGCAGGGCCGTAAATGCCAAGGCGGGCAAGGCAAGTAGCCCCTCGGATGGTGCGAGATACCCTGACATCTGTAGCTATCTCAGACTGTGGTTGACCAGGACGGGGCCGGATGACAAGGATGATGTATTCGTGTTGGCAATTAGGTAATGGTCTCCGTTCCTTGTAGTGAGAAACTTCAGTAACAACATACTGTTGTTGAGGATCATGATCATCAAGGGTCCTACTCCATTCGAGGGGTAACCACTCGACCTGGGGTGTGCCAGTGAGAACGGCCTGCATAGGGGATTCGACGGCAGAGAGTTTTTTGGAGGGGAAGGGGGGAAGATAGATGGATATGTAGCAATCCATGGTGAGCTTTTATGATTGAATTGTTGACTTCTCGGTTAGATTCCAAACTATCTCTATCCCCAGTAGGGGAATGTCTTTGACCACAAATCAGTGGCTGTGCTTCAGCTCTCCGCTCCAAAAAGTTCGGGCTTTGGGATTTCCGGCACGGTCCGGCAGTGTCCGGGAGTCCGGCGGAGTCCAACTGATTTGATAGACCGCGTCTCCTATAACCTCAAGAAGGGAATTGTAATTCCGATGCCGTAGCCCTGCGAACTCACCTTGTCCAGTTCGCCAATTATTGTACACTTTTTCCAGCGCCATATCCTCCGTCGAGTTTCTTCTGATTACTCTTTGGCACGTTCCTTATATGACACATTAGCGTGAACACGTCGGTCGAGGTGTTGGCTCGAATTTCACATCTCATTACCGTTGTGACTTGGTTGAACCAGTGAGCTCAAATTTTGGGAACTCCAAGAAGCAAGGGAGGCAATTTAGCGCCAAACAAAACTACGTATATCATCGAACGAACGTGCTACAGCTCCATCAAGGTATCCATAGGTATATCTGTTGGGATCACGATCATCATGACCATGATGCAATAGCTGAGCACTGAGCGGTGGGTTCCATGGGGTCTTGATCAACGAATTCGGAGCGTCCTACGCAGTCCCGAGTTAAACTTGTATCTTCTCATTCAGGACCCGGGTTTCATGATCTCACACCCATTTGGGACGTCAACAATGCTGGGTTTGGTGTAATAGCAGAGGTGGAGGGCACAACCGATAACACTGCACGAGGCGTCTTCGAAGTGAATTTTTGGGGTGCTTCGCATGTGAGCAGGGAAGCAGTGAGTTCTTCCGCGAAGTCAATAAACCGATGGGTGGACGACTGCTTCAAGTATCGTCCTTGTCTGGAATACGAGCGTTGGCTGGCGCCGTGTACTATTGTGCGAGATTGTTTGTCAACGTAGGACCACGGATGCTGATGCGCATCTGCAGTAAATCTGGTATGCTGTCGTAACCTCGTGGAAGGTCAACGAAGAAACTGACTTGGTGATGGGTAGCCCTCGAAGCTCTGAGCGAAGGCCCCGCGGAAGAACTTCACCCTGACTGGAACATCAAGGTAAATCACTCGTACTTTATTCTAACCATCATCAATGTCCCACTTACGCACCTTACCCAGGTCACCATCCTTGAACCGGGACCGTTTGGCACGAAGTGTCCTACTGACAACACGATAACCGAGCCCATCCATCCAGCGTACACCGACCCTTTGTCACTGACGATGCAATATCGCGGCATTTTCGCGAACCCTAACCCGGTGTTTAATGGTGATCTCGACAAATTTGCAGAGGTGGTGTACAGGGCAGCCTACTTAGAGGACCCTCCTTTGAGACTGCCCGTCCATACTGCATCTTTGGTTGTATTGAGAGATAAAGGGAAGTAATTGCCTGAAACTGGGGTCATGGTCGGGGGATGTATTGATGAAGGATTGAACTTTGCAACATCGGTCGCAATGGGCAAACAGAATGGATGCGCTTCTGCCACTACCACTGATTCTAGAAAAAGCCATCAGTGATTGACATGGCCTGTGCGTTGAAGGTGGTACCCCCAAGTCTGCTATACTACTCTTCCATCTGTCTATGCATATCCTATTTTCATCGTTATCGACGATCAATGTGTCTTGACGTGAAAACACGGTCGTGATTCGAAAGTGCACAACTTGAAGACCGCGTTGAGGATGATGGTTTGCGATGACGGTTCGACTATGCCAGCGCATTGGCACGGGATCCGATTCTGGCAGTCCAAATAGAGACACCTTCTTCGCGTTCCCCCATGACATGTAACAGCCGGGGTTTACCCTCTCCTGGGCGCATGGAGAACATTGCAGACGACCCCGCAAAGATCTTCCCTAAAAGAAATGAAGAATGAGCGTGTGGTTCACTTATTGGTACGTCTGGGAGATACCACGACCCGAGAGATGGATAGGATGGTATGAGATCGCACCTCGTTCACGTCCAGATCGATTACATATGACGATGAGGAACTCTCCCTCGTCGTTCGTAAGAGCTGAAAAAGAAAGAGAGGACAGCAAAGATTGACGACTGTAGTTAACAAGTACGGCCAAAAAGTAAGCGAGCGTCACAGGTAGGGTCATCGAGTAGCGTATAAAAGCTAAAACGACTGAACATCAAACATTAAACATCAAATGAGAATCTTGCCCTGCATGGGCACAGAACAACAACGAGAGCGTCACCGATCTACTCGCGGACTGGCTGCCCTGCTGGTTCCACCTCTCGACCCTGGACGTGAGCGTGCCTGCAGCTCCTCATGCCCTGACGACCCGGGCTGCGGTGGATACACATTCGTAATGCTTGCAGACATTGCTGGACCCGCCGATGCTGCAGACACACCCAACCTGTGTGATTCTCGCACTTTGTGATTTGTATATCAGTGAAGGAGGTAAACAGAAGACGAAAGGACTCACTGATCTCTGTGATATAAGTGCATGTCTCAGCTACACACCTAGCCACGATTTGTGCTCGCGTAATGCCCGCAGGGATGATTGACAGGTAGTATGATGGACGAGTGAGAAAGCGTTGTCTATCCTGTCCAGGCATTCCATCATAGGCGATGTGAATGCACTCTATTATGGCACGAGCAAATGAATAGCAAGACGTTTTGAGTAGGCAGTAATTGGGCATGGATACATGAATGGCTTTGATGAGTGTGGAGATGATAGTGAGGGATGGAGCCCGGTCAGCTGTCCACGTAAGGTTGTTAACGCGCTCGTGTGGGATGTTAACCGTGGAATGGTTTCCAAGAATGGAGAAGGTGTCATGTGCCTTGCCGTAAATACCGAGGCGGGCAAGGCAAGTAGCCTCTCGGATAATGCGAGATACCCTGACAACCGTAGCTGTCTCAGGCTGTGGTTGACCAGGACGGGGCTGAATGGCAAGGGTGATGTATTCATGTTGGCAATCAGGTAATTGTCGCCGTTCCTTGTAATGAGAAACCTCAGTAACAACATACTGTTGTTGAGGATCATGATCAGCAAGGGTCCTACTCCATTCGAGGGGTGACCACTCGGCCCGGGATGTGAGAACGGTCTGCATGGGGGATTCGACGGCAGAGAGTTTTTTGGAGGGGAAGGGGGGGAGGGATATGGATATGTAGCAATCCATGGTGATGCTGGTCTTTTATGATTGAATCGTTGGTTTCTCGGTTAGATTCACAAATTATCTCTGTCGCCGATAGGGGAATGTCTTTGACCACAAATCAGTGGCCGTGCTTCCACTCTCCGCTTGCAGAAATACCTTGCCGTGCCCGGCTTGGTTCTCTAACTTCTCTTATAGGTGCTCACTTCTGTGGTCATCGCCCGAGATAGATGAAATGTATACAGGACGGTCCACGAAACCTAACCATATCCTTTGTTCATCATGGAGTCTTAGCGCATGTCGAAACGAGGAGCCTCCATCCGAGTCGTTGGGACCTGGATCGTTCAATATTTGAATCTTGTGTCCATTCCATCTGACCATGTTTGCCCCCAACTACTCGTCTCGTTCAACGTGACCGGTCACCCAACTCAAGCGGAACAAACGCTCTTACTGTCCCACCGGCCTCCCCTTGGTCCCTGTCTCACATGCTCCTCGGAACCATGATAAACAAGTCCCTGTTTCCGGGGTTTACAGCCAGCCCTCCGAACTCACCTCGCCCAGCCCGTTAATTACTGTACGCTTCTCTCAGCGTCATATCCTCCGTCGAGTTCAATACATTAGCGTGAACACGTCGGTCGAGCTGCTGGCTCGAATTTCACGTGTTATTGTCGTTGTGACTTGGTCGAAGCAATGAGCTCAACTCGGGGACCCCAAGAGACAAGGGAGGTGATTTTAGCACCAAACAAAACTATGTATGTCATCGAACGAACATGCAACAGCAGCTCCATCAAGGTATCCATAGGTGTATCTGTCGAAATCATGATCATCATAACCACGATGAGTGCTGCGACGATCGCACAAGTCGAAAGGCTTATCAAGTAAGAGAACGACGACCATCCGAGGTCTAGAAATCATTAATCAGGACCAAATGAAATGATGTTCTATATTGATCATGATAACACCTCCTTAGAAGTAGGAACATTTCCCAGGCAAACAAGGACGACCGGTCGAGGTAGGGCCATCAAGTAACATACAAAGCGACCGAATATTGATCACGTCGCCGGACCCGCCGATGCTGCCGACGCATTCAACCTGTGCGATTCTCGCACTCTGTGATTTACACATCCACATCGGCCACGGGAAATTCAACAAAAAGACAAAAACGACTCACGACCAATCCCTCTGGTATGACACCTAGCCACGACTTGTGCTCCCGTAATGCCCGCAGGGATGATTGAAAGGAGGTATGACCGACGCGCGAAAAAGCGAGCTGGACATGGATACATGGATGGAATCGACGGGCGCGGATCGATGATGGTGAGGGGATGGGGCCCCGGGGTACTGGGGCCTAGGTTGGACCCGGATATAGTGTCAGCAGCGGTGCCATAGACACCAAAGTGGGCGAGGCGGGTAGTCAGTCCCCCGGACCGTCCGGGATACCTTGGCTGCCTCAGGAAGCAGTGGCTGACCGGGACGGGGCTCGATAACGAGGGTGATGTACTCGTGCTGACAGTCCGGTATTAATGGATCGCGACTCGGATGAACAAGGATCCCGCTCCATTCCCGGGGTGACTGGTGACCACTGGGAGCGTGAATGAGCGTATGGATTGAGAAAGGACGGGAGGAAAACAAGATGGGGATGCGTCATGTCTACGGTCCTCTATATATATGGCTTGGGCAGAGAATGCCAATGAATGATGACGTATGAGTAAGTATCAAAGGGAATGTGAAGGGGTGGAATCGGGAGCATGCTTACAATGTGGTGTCTGTCTGTATGGGACAGAGAACTTTTCGGAGGGGGAAGGGAGATGGAGATGCTGGTCTTCTATGATTCAGTCGTTGGCTTCCTACTTAGATCCACTCTGTCTATCGCCATTTTGTGCGGGAACAGAAACGCCGGCCGACATCGTCATAGGGAATCCAGATAGTGGAATACTGCACATAGTCACACCAATTCCAATTGTAGTGGTAGTAATAAAAAAAAAGACGGAGAGAGAGTAATAGACGATAAACGATAATCAATAATAGCGGATCAAAAACCAAAACACCAAGAACAAGAAAAACGGGTGAAATTAAACAATATGTAAAACTCACCCTAAACGCTCGGCACGGGCGTAAGGCGTACTATAAAGGTGCAATAGGTAGACAACCAAAAAAAAGAAGAGCCGGGAAGAAAGAAAGAAAATAAGAGAGAGGAAACAACAGATTGGCGACTGTAACAAGAAGTAGCGACACACCACGACAACATGCAAACAACAACCAGACGAGGGTAGGGTACCTAAACCAACGGGTCATCGAGTAGCGTACAAAGCGACTGGACATTGGACATCAAACGACATACCCGGCAAGGGCAGAGGACAACAAGGTGTGAACACCAATGATCTACTCGCGGACCGGTCGTCCCGTTGGTTCCTCTCTCGACCCTGGACGTGAATGTGTCTGCGACTCCTCACGCTTCGACGGCTGCGGCGGGTACGCATTCATGATACTTGCAAACGTCGCCGGAACCGCCGGTGCTGCTGACGCATTCACATACGGAGATTGTGGTGGTGGTGGTAATGGTGTGCTTGGGTTGGCATGATGCGGTGGCGATGAGCCACTCGGATTCAGGTTCGGCGGGGACGCCGAGTGGGAGTAGGAATGGGGGCGTGATGTTGCGTTTGACAGGTGAGAGATGCTGCTGTTGGTATTGCTACTGTTCTGGCGTTTTGGGTCAAAGTCCTTGACAGGCGGCGGTCGATACTCATGTATGTTCAACGTATCAGCCGGTGTGGGTGGTGGGAGTAAGATGGTCGCAAACGGCTGCGATTGCATATGCAATGGTGGTGGGGGTGGGGGGTGCGTATAAGGAGTGGACATCGTGTCGTCGACAAAACCGTCATTGGGATCATGATCCTCTGGGAGGGCAGGAATGACGGCCGCGTGCCTACCGCCTAAAGGTCTGTGTCACATCGTGTCATAATTAGGAAATGAGATGCGTGCAAAGGAAAGACGGGCCACAAAGAGT
>QFEF01000196.1:0-11357 GCA_003316035.1 Neoboletus subvelutipes
GAATCAAAGACAGACACCAATGGAAGGCCACCTTCATCACCCACAAAGGCCTCTTTGAACCAACAGTCACATTCTTTGGACTGACTAACTCCCCTGCCACATTCCAGTGATTCATGAACAATTCATTCCATGACATGATTGCTGAAGGATGGCTCATCATCTATATGAATGACCTCCTTATCTTCTCCCCTGATAAGCAAACCCACATCAAAAGAACCAAATGGGTTCTTCAATGGATGACTGAACTCAATCTCCATTTAAAACTGGAGAAGTGCAATTTCACAACTGACAAAGTCAAATACCTTGGCATGATTGTCAAACCCAGACAACTTGCCATGGACCCTGTAAAACTCAAGGGAATTGCCAGTTGGTCAACTCCCACAAAGGTAAAAGACATCTGCTCTTTCCTTGGATTCACCAACTTCTACTGGCAATTCATCTCCAACTACTCCTCCATCATCTACCCCCTCATTGACCTAACCAAGAAAAACCTTGCTTGGGACTGGTTCCCTCTCTGTCAGAATGCTTTCAACAACCTCAAAACCCTCTTTCTCACCAAACCAGTTTTCCACCTTCCAAACCTCTCTGCCCCTTTTGCTATTGCCACCAATGCCTCAAAATATGCTTCTAGGGCAATACTCCTTCAGACCAATGCCAATGGAGACTGACACCCCTGCTCCTATCTCTCTCAATCATTCTCATCTGCAGAATGAAACTATGACATCTACAACAGAGAACCTCTTGCTATCATCCATGCCCTGAAATCCTGGAGACACTACCTCCATGGATCTCCATTCCTGGTCCAAGTCTTTATGGACCATAAAAACCTCACCTACTTTTGCAAACCCCAAGCCTTGAATTACAGACAGGCACGATGGCTCCTTGATCTTTCCAACTTCAATCTAAAAATGATCCATGTCCCCAGAAAACTCCTCACTGGACCTGATGCCTTATCCAGATGACCTGACCTCCTCCCCATTGACAAAAACAACATCACTGATGTTAACCTACTCCCACCTTCCCTTTTCATCAACCTCATTGACACAGCACTCTCCAAGCAGATTCAATCCGCTTCCTCTGATGACCCCCTTATCCTCCAAGCCCTCCAATCCATGGAGGAAGATATTCCCTCTGCCTTTCATTCCCACCTGTCCAACTGGCAGGTAATGAAAGGTGTCCTCACCTATCTCATTCCCCCTGACAAAACCCTCTGACACTCCATCCTTGAATGTTGCCATGATCATGAAACCACTGGACACCCTGGTTACTTAAAAATCTGACAACTCGTCTCCACCAAATTCTGGTGGCCTGGACTTGCCTCTTATGTCAGGAAATATGTAGAAGGCTGCGCCACATGCCAACAAAACAAGGCCAACACTCATCCTAGTGTTCCCCCCTTACCCCAATTAAATCCTCCACCTCTAAACCATTCCAGCAGATCTCCTGTGATCTTATCACCAACCTCCCTCCATCTGCTGGCTTTGATACCCTTTTGGTAGTGGTAGACCATGGGCTTACTAAGGGGGTGATTCTTTGCCCCACTAAGAAAAACATCACTGCTGAAGGGATTGCCAATCTTTTCTTCCACAAAGTCTACCTTTGCTTTGGACTTTTTGACAAAGTTATCTCTGATCAAGGACCACAATTCACATCAGCATTCACCAAAGAACTTGGCAAACTCCTCCACTACAACCTCTACCTCTCTACCACCTTCCACCCTTAGACTGACGGCAAGACTGAACGAGTCAACCAAGAAGTCGAGACCTATGTCCATATCTTTTGCAGAAATCACCCCACCTCATGGTCCAAATCCATCTCCCATGCCGAATTTGCACACAATCACTGCCCTCACTCCATTACCAACCAATCTCCTTCTATCTCATAATGGGATATGAACCCCGTGCCCTTCCTTTGGTGATCTCCAACTCCCCCCTTCCTGCAATTGAGGATTGCATCAAATGCCTTACTGCTGCTCGAGATGAAGCCCTTGCCTTCCATGAGCTTGCCAGGCAAGTCATGACTTCCTGAACTCACAAATACTTCACTCCCTTCAAGAAAGGAGACAAGGTATAGGTCAAAGCATGAAACCTAAAATGCTCTATTGCCAACCTGAAGTTCACTTCCAAAAAAGAAGGACCCTTCTTCATTATGAAGGTCTTATGTCTGATTACTTATCAACTCCACCTCCTGAAGACATGGAAGATTCACCCTGTGTTCCATGCTTCTCTCTTATCACCCTATCACAAAAATGATGTACATGGCCCAAATTTCCCCACACCACCACCTGATCTGATTGGAGGAAAAGAAGAATATGAGATCAAGAAGATCTTGCACCACAGAGGAACTCCTTCTCACCACTCCTTTCTAATTTGCTGGAAAGAATACTCTGCCAAAGAAGACTCCTGGACCCCTAAATGGGACTTGAAACATGCCAAGTCCACCCTCTTGGACTATAAGAAATGCCATCCCTCCACCTTTCCCTTATCCTAAACTCTCTTGCCTATCACCAACACCAGCCATGCCCTGCAACACTCCCTCCAAATCTCCCTTCACCTACACTCCCCCTGAAAAAGCCTCCCATGTCTCCATTTCCATCTCTTCTCCTTCTTCTATTTCTATTTCCACCTTACCTATCAATGATACCTCTTGTACCTCTTCCCCTGCCCCCACTCCCCCCACAGAAAACTCTGCACCCATTCCTCTCATTGACCGCCTTACTAATACCCCCACTGAAATACTTTCAGTAGACGTCCCCCTTTATGCCCATCATCTTGGAGACAACCTCCCAGACACCCCCACCATTACCCAGATTGGCCTCCACCTAACCAACTCTCACTTAGCCCATGCCATCAACTCCTACCTTGATATCAGTTCACCCCTCTATGACCTCTATCTAGCTTACTTGCAATGTGCCCGCCTATCTATGTTTACCTCTAGGCCTATCAACCTTGCCAAGGAAGCTGTCAGGATAGCTATTGAAACAACCCTCAAAGGCCTATAACCCTAGGTTGCACAAGAACACTTAGACTGGGAAAGTGAAAAGGACTACTACTGAGTGGTTTCTTGAGAGAAGAGAAATTCCCAAGAGAACTAGACTGGGGATTACCTGTCGTAGTCTCTGGGTTTATATAGCAAAACTACTACTTGTACATGTGTACGATGGATCTACCAATGAGTAGCAGTAATTAAATACATGAGGTGATACATGCGTCAAGCATGAGGAACAGAAATGAAAGGAGTGAGGACACAGCATGCTGTGGCAGAATGGAAGAGAAGCCTAACATGTGCTTGACATGAGGCATGGTGATTAAAAGAAGAATAGAAGGAGCAGATATGACTGTGGGAAGTCATTAGTATATATATGGATATATTAAGGTACGAAAGAGTTCTTGACATCAAGTCTAGACTCTGTGAATGAAGTGCGTCCATGAGCATGAGTGAACCAGCTGAAAGAGAACTAGCTTCAGTCTAGTGGTCATGTGATCTAGTCATGTGATGCGATAAGATAAGATTGAAAGATAAAGAAAACAAAAGAAAAACGACTATGTCCCTTTAATGACCTGTGTAGGTTTGGGACTGTAACAGCTATCATCAACTCTATCCATTGAGAGCTCAAGGGTTCCCTCCTCTCCATCCTTCATCAACTAGGAATGACTGAGTTCCTAGACAATGTAGAATGTTACCTAGAGGCACTTTACTCCCCTATTCCCTCTACACCCTCTGTGTCATCCACTCCTCTCACCTTGGCCAAGGAAGCCCACCTCATTCAAACTGAAGCCCACTGGACTGGGCATGAAGGACAAGCTATTCTCTTCCCTGACCACCCCCATTTCCATGAAACCTGCCACCAATGCTATCATCTAGGGCATTTTAAAGTAAACTGTCAGTTTTATCAATGTCGCATCTGCCTTGTCTGGGGGCCTGGCCACAACCCCAATTGTTGCCCACTCCATCAACCTCCTCATCAACAACCTTCCTTGTCCTCCTCCTCATCATCTCAGGCATCCACCTGCCACACCCCATCTACTCCAGGATCTTGTAGGTCCTCCATTCATTTATTCTCCTCTTGAGAATCCTCCAGGGTCATACGTTGTGTACCACCTCCTTGCTCTCCATCCCCAGTTATAAATACATAACTTGGACAATGTCTACAATGAAGAAGCATGGGGTAATATTACCAGTTCTCCTGGCCCTTTTTACAGGGATTTTTAGTTGATCTCATTGGAGATTTGATCATAACGTGGGGGTAATGTTATGATTCATCTTTTCTTTCTTTATTGTCCTCTTCACTACTACCACCTATGTTTACTCAGACCACATACCTTGCCATTTGAGCCCTGCTTGGTACTTACCTTTCATTTCTGCATTCTTCTGATAGAACCTTCCTTGATGATGTCATTCAACTGACTCATTGTTTTCAGTACATTCTATTAACTTCTATGATTACTAATTATTTGCTTGGCTCATCTATATAAACCCTAAATACCCAGTGATGTAACCTTAGCTTGACCTCCTTGGATTCCCTCTGGAACTCCCTCAGAATATTACATCTTTCATTGCTTCCACATTGTTCACTCTCTAAGTCTTAGCCCTACTTTTGAGTGGGCTCTTGTCCTTGAAACATTTGAACCCTTGACCCATGACCATTTGAGTTGTGTCCACCTCAATGAAGCTACCATTCAAGTAGTCTTCATAGGAAGAACCTTTGAACCCTTGGTTGACCAAGGCTGTGCTCATCCTTACCCAGGCCAAGCATAACAGCTCAAATGTCATAGTGAAATTTTAGTTCTCTGTGTACACATTAACCATTACTGGTTGTAACAGTTATACCTTATGATTGGCATCCAGCCTGACATTTCATATGCTATCACACAATTGGCCTGCCAACCAGCAAATCCATTGCAGGAGCATTTGAATAAAGCTATCTACATTTGTAGATACCTACCTGATACTAGTGATTATACACTTGTCTATGACAGTGCTTTGAATGTAGGATTACTAGCTTGTACTGACTCTGACTGGGGTCAAGATAAAATTATCAGTCACTTGCAAATATGTTATTACCTGAAATTAGTGAATGGTGTGTTTTTGTGAAATTTGTTATGATTCCTTGAACTCATATTGAATGGGGGATATTCTTCTTTTCCTATGCTTTTTTCTTCTTCTAACACTTTATGTCTCTCTTCACTCCTATGTTCACTATTTTCCTACATGTGCTGTTGTCTAAGCCCCATAGTGTCCCTTTCACATTCTCTCCATTTCATTTTGCTTATGCATACATAGGCTTACACATTCTCTTCATTTCACTTACATCTTCTTAGGCTTACATATTCTCTTCATTTCACTTACATGTCCCAGGCTTATGTGTTCTTTTCTTTTCTTTTTGCTTATGCATCCTTAGGCTACACATCCTTCTCCTGTGATCCACTTTATTCCATCACTGACATGCATAGGCTCTTTCCTTACCTATAAATACCTACCTTGAAACATCTTGTACTTTAACTTAGATCTACTTGATCTATCATATACCATGTTCCTTGAAACACTGGATCTCTCTAAGTTGTCATCCTACTTCTGAGTGAATGCTCCCTTCAAATCCTTTAGGAACCCCTTGACTTTGGACTCCCAAAGGTCATTACTAGAAGTGCTACTGGAACCTCCAGAGTACACAAACCTTCACTGTTTGAGTCCCTTACACTGTGTCCCTCCACAAGCATAACAAATGATCTAAGCTCTCCTGAAGGAGCTACCACCACTATAGTCTCCCACCATTTCCCACAGATGCCCCACTGCAAACTCCAGCTGGTTTCACCCTTGACACCATACCCCTGAACCAATTTTGGAACCATCTGACTCTCCTCTTGAAGAAGAAGAGGACAACCAGGAGACTAACCCAAATGAAACCCTCCCAGCCCATGAAAAAGAGCAGACTGCTCTTGACCTTGCTCATGGCCTCTCTTCTACTCTCAATCTTTCTTGACCTCCAACCCCCCCATCTTCCACTCCTATCCAATCCCAACTAGTTTTCCCTCTTCCCAGTCCAGCCCAACAACCCCCACTCACTCCATTCCCACTCACACAAATCCCATTCATTCCCACCACTATCACCATGTCTTCAAAACCCACCAAACTATGTGTCAGCACCCCTAAACTCTTTAATGGAGACTTTGACAAAGCCAAACAATGGATGAACTCTGTTGTGTTCTTGTTACAGTCCCAAGTCCACAAGAGACTTCTACAGGGACTTAGTTGTTTTTCTTTTCTTTTTGATCTTATCTTGTCACATCACATGATGTCATGTGACCCCTAGACTGAAGCTAGTTCATTTTCAGCTGGTTCACTTGTGCTCAGAGATGTGTTATGATTTGATCCATGCTCATATCTACTCTTTTCTTTTCCTTCCTCAACTTGCACAAACCTGTGTGCTACCACTCCTTCAAACCTCCCTCAAACTCCTATGAGCTCCCTAGCCATTGCTAGAATCTCTATGATCCTCCTAGCCATTGCTTGTACTGATATCTTGTCCTCAGAACCATTGGAATCCTTGAATCACCTGAAACCCTCCTACCAGCATCCTTGTCCTCTCCTCCATCTCCCTCTCCTTGGGCAGCCATAGCTGTGCTACCACTTGACCCCTGTATGCTCCTTGTACACCTTAGAACCCACATGACTTGTCCTTGTGACCTCAGTCATCCCCACTAGCCCTCCAGACCTCATCTCCCAGAAACTCCTATTCTAGTGCATAGATCCTTCTCCTTACCTTGACATCACCTTAGGCCTCCCCCTTTGGCTCCCATGAGGTCTACTGGACTTACCAGGGATTCTCCACTGTCTCACCTTAGCTGCATCACCTCAGCTTGCATCATCCATATACATCACCCATGTTTTGAATAGATAAAATATCCATTGTGCTGAGGATGCAACAGTGCCTGATGATGTGAGAGTATGTATGTGGGCTGTAGACAGTGCTAAACCTTCTATAGAAGTTGAGAGTCTTGTATATGAGCATTTTCTTGACACCAAGAAGGCTACATATCTCCTTTACAGTGTAGCCATCAAAGAAAAGGGCAGGAATGTGTAATTTTGTGTCATTGGACACAATGTGGATTGGCATGGGTGGGGGTTGAGATGTTGAGGCATTGTGTGATGTGTGACAGAGCAGTCTTGGCTCAGATAAGTTTGGGGTCCTACCCCAGCAGCTTCCAGTGAGTTGAATTCTCAAATCTGTTTTCCACATTACTTTGCAAATGGCTGTAAGTTGAGTTCAACTTGCAAAGGTAAATAGTGTGCTGCTATGGAACATTGGACATTCATGCCTCATTTTCAATCCAGAATTGGCCTTAGCATACCAGACTTGGAAATTGGTGTACCATGTTTGAAAAGGGGGACAACAAATTTGAAAAATGGCATAGTGAATTTGGAAAGTAGCACAGGTGGGACACTGAATGCCACCTGTGCATTGTCATCAGTGATTGTACATATGAGAACCTACACATGTAGTTGTACAATGCTACCAAACATGTCCAAGAAAATATGTCCAAGGGGCTAGGACAGCAGGTTTAAAGGCATATGACCCTATAAAAACATGTCTGACAGTCCAAGAAAGCATATACATGAAAAGCCCAGTCCACATGAAGTGATCCTCAAAATACCTGTAAGTTAAACCCAGGCCACCTATAGTACTTGCTCAAAAAAGCATGTTGCTGCTCAAACAGTTCCACACCTCTCTCAACATTTCCATTGCCAAAAAGATCAAGACTGGCACTGACATTATTGCAAATAAACTATCAGACTGCAAGTCACATATGAAGTTGATAGCTTACAAATGTGTGAGTATCTGCAGATTCATTAACAGTGTTGTGCTCCCTATCAGTATATAAGCATGCTATGTCTTTGTTGATACATAGATATGACTGACCTTGATAGTTAGAAATATACACTTGCCCACTTGTCTTTACGTACTGCACATGCTATGTAAATGAGAGGAACTGCACAATGTCATCCACCTTTGTATCATCAAAGCAATGGGGAGAAGCATCCCCATTGTGTATGAACTTGAAGAATTTGCCATGGATGACTTCCTCAGCAAGGAAAGTCATCCAAATTGCTGTCAGTTTGGTTCCAATGGGGGCTTGTGAAGTGTCCAGTCAGTTGATGAGAACAAATAATAGGCCAGCTTTGACAAAGCACAGCTGGGGGATTCTGAAGGGCAGAGGATGCTCTGCATTGGCAATATACTGGTCAATATAATGATATACCAAGTTGAGAAGTGCAATGGCCCAATAGAGCACATTTGCTTCACAATATAACTGCCTGGATTTATCACCCATGCTGAGTTGGAGGTATGGAGGATGGGCAACCCCACCCATGGGATTGATGAATAGATGCTTTGCAGCAATTATCTGGTTCAGTACACTCCCAAGCCCAGATGGTTGAAGAGGAGAGAGTGCCAGCTCTATTGACTGTGTCATTTTGAATGTGCCAACACCTAAGATTGCTGCCTGACTTGCTTTGACCCTAATGAACCTGCAGAATCACTCAGTGGACTTGACATTGAATGCTGCTGAGAGCAGACAATCATCCTTTCCATTGTCCCAGTCAAGACCATTGTCCTTGCACAGTAAATCTTCAAGCTTGCAAGCCAGAATGGGATGGAATTCCACCTGCTCTATCTGATACTGTAAAACCTCATTATAGTAGTTAGCTTAAGTATTTTAACTCTGAGTCATGAGGTTGAACTTACTATTCCTAACATTGAAATCAATCTTGCCTCCAGATTGTAGAGCTTGTTTTAGCTGATCCTGGTTGGGCAAGTGAAATAATGTAGATGGCATAGATTTCTTTGGTGGGGGTGATCAAGTATCTGAGGATACACTAGACTCAGAAGGGCTAGTGTCACATTGATGTTGCTGCTTGGACATTACAAAAGTCTGCAAGTAGCTTGTCAGCATGCAAGCAATGGAATTATACTGGCAATGTGCTTACTATTGCATTATTGGAGGCTTTGGAAAGGGTGTGTATATCACCTGGCCTGGTGTTTGTTAGCTCCTGAGAAGACTCCAAGTTGGAAGACTCTGCCAACATGGGATGCCTGGCTGATACTGAATGCATGGCCATTGAACATGTGGCTGATGCTGATGTGGTAGTTGGAGTTAGTGCTTGCAAAGAAGCAAGGGAACAGCATGCTCAAGGGGGTTGTTGAGTAGATAAAACAGCACAAGTCCTGGGCACAGTGCACCCATTGGCCAGCCCTGTGACCTTGAGCTAAAAGTCCTCTATTTCTTGCCACTGCTTTTTAGGAATAACAATATAAAGGAAAAACTGCTTCACCATTTTGAATATCCTTGCTTTTGAATTCTTCCAGCTGCTATCATAAAGACATTCATTGTAGAAGTAGGATTTCATGCTTGTTTGCACAAGAAGATTTACCCACTCCTTATCTCATATAATAAACTTGGCTTTGTACCAGGGGAATTCAGGATACTAATCCTTGATATATGGCACCAACATGGCCAAGGCAATATTCACAAGGTCATGTGCTGTACTGCAGGCATCAATATCTTTCAGCCCTTTGTGGATACTCTACAGCATATAATTAGCAAGCATTCAAGGAAAGAAAAAAAAAGTGAACCCCAAACATATTGAAGTGCATGTGTTTCTTACTAGCACTACACTTATAAATGGCTAAGATGTCCAGTAAATAAGTTTCTAATGGTGGGGTTGGATGCTGAGCCATGGATGCCCAGTGCTGACATTGTCCCTGGTATTGTAAATGTTGCTGGCTATATCTGAAAGCAGCCACAGGGAAAGCAGAGTGTTACAAGTAAGATGGGTACCCCTATTTTTCTCTTGCCTCTAGTATCCCCTTTCCTTGATGCTATTGACCACCCAGCCAGAGACATATAGTGACTCCAAAAACCATTCCAATGTTTTGTAGTTTTGTAGTGTATATGAAATAGTAGTATTAGGTATGGGAACTCCACTTAGTGTTGGTCGGAACAAGTAATGTACCAACCCCTGGCTACCTGCTGACCTAATATTTGTGTGATCTGGTGCAGGGGCTGCTGGGATACATCTATTTTAAAATAGAAACACCATTGGAACAGTTTTAGAGCTTTTAGAATAAATAGGGTATTTGATAGATATTAGTACTTAGTATATCCTTTTTTGGCTTTAAGCACTGCCTGAATCCTTCTAGGCATGCTCTCAATCAACTTCTGACACTCCTCAACTGATATCTTCTCCCAATCATCCTGAATCCTATGCCACAGCTCATGAATTCCACTAGAGGGCTTTTCATGAGCTGCAAGCCTCCTTATGAGATAACCCCATAGGTGCTCAATGGGGTTTAGGTCAGGAGACTGTGCAGGCCATATCATAGTCCTAAAGTCCTGCTCCTCTAGCCATGCCTTGATCTTTTTGCAGGTGTGTTTGGGATCATTGTCCTGCTGAAAGATGATGTTAGGAGAATTAAGACCATAATACTGCAGAGTATTCAGCAGGTCATCCTTCAAAATCTGAAGATAAAGGTCTCCATCCATCCTACCATCAATCTTGACAGCATAGCCAACTCCCTACCAAGTCGTACACCCCCATATCATCACAGAACCACCTTCAAACTTGACAGTCCCCTTTACCAACCTGTTATTAAGCCCCTCACCTGCCTTTTTCCACACCCATTTGCATCCATCTGACCCTATATGATTGATTTTGGTTTTATCAGACCATACTACCCTCTTCTAATCATCCATAGTCCAATCTTTGTGGGCATAAGCAAAGTCTAGACAGGCCTTGTGATGTCTAGCAAAGAGAAGGGGGTGTTTGGACTTGACTACTGCCTTCATACCACTCTTTTTCAAGTGAAGGCAAACTGTGTTGGCAGATAGAGGCTGGTTGATGATATTGGAGAGTGTTTTGGTCACCTGAATGGCAGTCTCAGCTTTGCCAGAGGTGATAAGATGCTGAGCATGATGAATATCTGTGGGAGAAAGCTTGAATGGACAACCTCCAAAAGACTTTTGAAGGTTGGAATGCTTCTTGGAATGAAGTCTGGAGATGGTGGTAATGCCTACACCTGTGCTGGATGCAATAGAGTGAATAGAATGGCTAGAATCAAGCTGAGAGAGGATGGTGCTTTTTTGAGTAGCAGAAAAAGATCACATGATGGTGGTGGTTGAAAGAAAAGAAGTCTGAGACATATTTCAAGCTCAGACATTATATTTATATGTGTATCTTTGTTTGTAGCACCAAATAACAACAACTATTCCTTTGTTTTACTGAAATCTTATGGATCATATGAAAAGCTCTAAAACTGTTCCAATGGTGTTCCTGTTTTAAAATAGGTCAATCCTTTGACA